>BQNB010024987.1:0-60132 GCA_026074375.1 Tanacetum coccineum
ATTTGCTCCACTCAGGAGGAAGAGTGTTCAAAAACTTGGTGTTCACTTGAAATTGTTCCAGTTTCATATTATAGATGTTCAAGTAGAACTCACGTAGTGTTTCCCCTTTCTTATAAGCAAACTTATCGAATTCATCATAAAGCTTACACTCTCTTTCATGTTTCGTCAAGGAAGTTCCTTGCATGAGAAGTTGAATTCTTGCCCAAAGTTCCTTGGCGACTTTATGATTGCTAACCAATGCATAGATCTCAGGTGGTAGTCCTTGGAGAATGATATTTGTTGCCTTGATATCACAATCAGCTTGAATTGCTTCTGTAGCAGATAACTCGGAATATTTCTTTGGTCTTGTCACTTTATTTTCTTCAATTGAAGGCCAGCTGAGTGGACCATTTTCAACGGATTCAAGAATCATTATTCCATGTTGTCTATTCATCATATATAGCCCCATTCTACTTTTCCAAGAATCATACATATCTTTTTCCAACATGGACGATTGTCAGCACTCGAAAGAATTGCTTTGTCAGCAAGAGTCGTCATTGAGAAATTTGTATGTTAAAAGATTATTGTCGGATCGAACGGTGGTAGAAAGAAATTGTGTTTGATTAAGTTGTCTTTTAAGTGTTTTAATTCTTGAAACTACACGGGATTTTACAATTCTTGATAAAACCGGGAAAACAAGTTAATGTTTCACGGGATTTTACAAATCAAAGATATAAACCGTATAATTTGGAAATTTGAGTTGTTCGGTTTTGTTAAACTTGACTAGTTCGGTTTGCACTAGAAAGGACTAGTTCGGTTCACACTGATAAATGACTAGTTCGGTTCTCAAAGAAAGTGACTAGTTCGGTTCTCAAAGAAAATGTCTAGTTCGGTTCTCAAAGAAAAATGACTAGTTCGGTTCTCAAAGAAAGTGTCTAGTTCAGTTCTCAAAGAAAGTGACTAGTTCGGTTTCCACTGGGATGACTAGATCGGTTTGCACTGGAAGTGACTAGTTCGGTTTCCACTGAAATGACTAGATCGGTTTGCACTGGAAGTGACTAGTTCGGTTTCCACTGAGATGACTAGATCGGTTTGCACTGTAAGTGACTAGTTCGGTTTCCACTGAGAGGTTGTTCGACTTCAACAGTGACGAAACTCAAAATCTCAAAAACACAAAAAACACTTTTTTGATCGGTTTTCTACAAAAAATCTTGTACAACTAGTGTTACTAACCCTATTGGAACAAAAAATTGAAACTTTAAGGTTTTTAAGCCGAAAAATTTAAAATCAAGATTTTGTTCTTTGTAAAGGTTTTGAACACAAAAGATGACCAAAAATGAAAATTTTATTGATTTAAAGCTTGTACACCTATATCCTAGAGATACTAGATCAAATTTACCAAGGTAAATGATCTTTTAGTGTACCCAAATAGCTTCGAATCAACAAGAAAAATAAAAGGAAGGACGATTTTTGCAATATGACATGAACCAAAAAAATTAAACACAAAAACTAAACACACCACTCCATGGCTCTTGATACTAATTGAAGAATATTAGTAATCTCTTAACAACAAGAATTAGAGAGAGAAAGTGGGAAGGAAATATTTTAGAGAGAGAAAGATAAGAACATGAAATGCATACCTATGTGAAAAATACAACCAACCAACCACCTCTCCAAGGCATGGAGAGGTGTATTTATACTTACAAATGGCACGTAGGCTTGGGCTTGCATGGTTTAATCCATGGGCCTTTGCTAACTAACAATGTAAGTTTCCAAAAATTACTTAACGAGCTAACGACTATTATCTATGGAAGCGATCGACACTTTCGTGTTCCTAACATGAGAAGTATTATTTTATTAATTATTAAAAGATAAAGATTTAGGGTGTTAAAAAAGAACCCCAAACCTACTTTTTTTAAAGAAGAAAACTATACGTGTCTGATTTTTCTTTTTTGATTGATTTTATGATTGAAAGAAATGGAAACCTTTTTATTAGTTGCCCTATACCCACACTCTTTGGTAGACCCTAACACGAATTATGTACACTACATAATGATGATCACAATCATTGATACAGTTTGGATATCAAGCTATCTTATCAATATATTTACAAAAAAAGCCTTCGATGTAGTGATGAAATTGTGATACATAATCAATCTATTTGTTTTGTTCACTTAACTTTTAAAAAAACAAATCTTTGTAATAAAAAGTGTTTAAACCTCAAAGAGTTATCTCTCCCAAAGTTTTTTATAAATTAGACCTCTGAATTCATAAAACTGTACTTTTTATTACATAATCTTGATTGATACGATGCTTAAGTACACACCTTTTTCATGAAATTTAGCAACAAATTCCAACTTTTATTATGTCTCGAAATAAATACGGATGACATCTTATATATCTATCAAAGCATGCATTACTAAAACATATATTTGACACGGCCAAGAGATAATCTAATGTTGATCATGAAAGCCACTTCGGGAATCAACTTGGGTCTATCCTAAGGGTTAAATCTTGACATAACGCGATAAGTCTTCTTCAACTTCGCCTTCTTAGCATTACATGTGATTCTCTTCTATCTTCAGGTGGATCATCTTTCCCCTGTGCTCCCACTAGATTTCAATGCTCCTTAAATTCCATTAGTTCTTCTACCTCATATGGGCTTTGTTGTGTCATGTCTATCTTGGTTTACATTTTACTTAAAGCTATTATACTTTTAAAATTAAATTACAAGAGGAAATACTAATGGAACATGGTATTGGGAATTATGTGCACGATACAACACATAAGTAATAACTTACTACACTATATTTACTGGCTCGAGGACTTTAACACAGCGAATTTTGATTTAAAATTGTAACTTAAAATTTTCCAAAAATAAGTTTTAAAATATTTTATGAAAAGTTTTACACATCTTGAAAAATATCCAAAACCCCAAATCATAAACGGAAAAAAATTGTTTGCATATAAGAAACACAATCTAAGTAAGCCTAGTTTTTTCAATTTACATGACAACATTGTAGAACCGTAGAGGGGGGAAGGCTGATTTCGGTTATCTTGACTTTTTAGAAGTTTTTAAAACTTAAAGTCACAAATAACCCAAGTGGTTGAATGATCGACATGATGATTAGATACTAAGTAGAAAGGAGATAGATAGAGCGAGAGAGAGAGTTAGAGAGAGAGAAGATAAGAGAGATGAGAAAAACACCACGATAACATACTGATTAAGATGGGGGATTATATACTCATCGTACGTCCCATTTGCGCATACCATAAACCCTATACTAAATTGACTCCCTATATAGATCCTTTATGGTGGACTAAAAACTCTATTACAGACTTATCCTTGTCCTCCATATGCACTGAAGAATAGAGCACTACATACGAAGAGCTACTCCCTACGGTATTCTGCCCTCGAAATCCACCCCTAAGAACCCGTGATTCTACTTTTCCTCTAGGATCACTAAGACCAACTAGGACCACTAAGAACTTCCCTTTAGAAGCTTACCAAACCCCCAACTTGATCCCTAATGATCTAGGCTTGATCAAAAAAATACAAGACTTCCCTTTACAACCAAATTGAATAAAGTTGTTGATATGAGAAATAAACGCTCGCACTATAACAACACAAGTGTGATAGTTCTTGTATGTCACTTTTGTTGAAGATGTTTGTCTCATAAATGAATAGATGTTAGAAATTTAAGAAATGACACGTCACTTCAATATTTAATTCATAGCCCATGTATCATTGTGGTGTATACTTTAAGCCTAACCGGATCAACATATGGAGACCTTATGTTGACCACGCCCCAAACCTTGTATAAATACCCCTCTCCTTCTATGGAGAGGGTGTTGATCATTTGGATAATCAAATATTACATGTTTCTTTCTCTCTTTAAGTGATCAACCACTCCTCTTTCTCTCTCTAGATTTTCTCTTTACTTCTCTCTTTGTTCATGTGATTTGATATCCTACAATTGGTATCAATCGCCCTGAGGTGATATTGTGAGATTCGTGTGCGTTTTATCTTGTTTAAAATTTGGTTTGTTTGTGTCTTTTGGGCTCTCGTATGAAATTTTTAAACCATAAGATTTTGGTGTAATAAACCTTAAAGTTTATGCTTTTAAGCAAGATCTAGTCTAAGGATACTTAGTTGTACAAAAAGAATCAAGAAAAAATGTTTAAAAGGGTGTATTTTAGGTGATTTTAAAGTGTTTTTGTTTCGTGTGTCGTTTCTGCAGAATATGTATTATTGTTGAATCCTGCGGAATATTACACAGGTTGTTTTTGCAGAATATTACACAATCTTGTTTCTGCAGAATATTACACAGGTTGTTTTTGCGGAATATTACACAGGTTGTTTATGTGGAATATTACATAGGTTGTTTCTGCGATATATTACCCAGTCTTGTTTCTGTGGAATATTACATAGGTTGTTTCTGCGGAATGTTACATAGTTGTTTCTAAGGAATATTACACAATCTTGTTTCTGCGGAATATTACACAGTCTTGTTTCTGTGGAATAATACACAGTCTTGTTTCTGCAGAATATTACACAGGTTGTTTCTGCAGAATATTACATTGCACATTTTTGCGGAATATTACACAGTCTTGTTTCTTCGGAATATTACACGGTCTTGTTTCTGTGGAATATTACACAGGTTGTTTCTGCGGAATATTACACTGCATATTTCTGCTAAATATTACATTCTCCAGAAAAAAGTTATTTTCAACAGGTTGTCTTGACTTTGTAAAATCCCGCGAAATACTTAGCTATTTTCTCGGTTTAATCAAGATTTGTAAAATCCCGTGAAATACCAATCTTAATCATCTTCAACAACAACTCTTTAACACAAATCTCCTTTATCACTGAACGATCAAACTTTATCATTTCACATAACAATCACTTAATCTACTTAAGATCCTTAATTTATTTCACACATTGAACTTCAATGGAATCTTCAAATTCAAATTCAGAAGAGAAAGAATTGCAACACATGCAACTCAAAAACAACTGCATCAAAAATCCATGGAAATGTTTAAAGAGCTCGAGTCACATCTTATAACTCTCTATCCAATTAGTGGTTTTTTGTCACAAACAAAAGACTATTCGAAGCTACATTTCGTATATTCTTCAGTGAAGAGCATCATAATTTCAAAAAAATGATGTTCCATAATTTAGATCAGTTTTGGTTGCAGTTTGAAAGAGAGATTTTTCATGAGGTTAATGCAAAGACTTGTCTAGAAGTTCTTCGAACACAATTCAAGGAATTTTTTTACCTCAAAAGGGGTAACCTCTTCAGATTATTTGAATTGACTAAATCAAGAGAATTTCAAAGACTACACGGGCAGTGAACCTGAAACTTACAGAAGTAATTTACTCAAGTACCTAGATATACTTGTAAACTGTATTGATAAAAGAGTACTTAACTACGGTGAATTACAGATGAAAAAATTGAAGTTAAAGCAATAAAGGAGACTGAAAAACCGATGAATAAAGCAATACCTCATGAAAATGAGATTGAGAAAAGTTTCAAGGTGTAGTCAAAAGATGTTCAGATCAATCTGGTTCAAGTAGTGGATACCAATTTGGTTGTCACAAAAAACAGTGAGATAGAGTTAGAAAATAATAGCTTAGAGAATGCACTCAACAAATCAGTGAATGAAACTCATATGCAGATGCAAAAGGGAAAGGTCAATATGGGTAAAGCATTGGATGTTGGGTTGGTTGTTACAGAAAGCAGTGGGACAAAGTCAGACAAGCAAGATACAAGCAGCATATCAGGGAATGATACCACACATGCGGTGGATGCATATATTAGACCAGGAAATGACCAAGAGCCATTAGCTGAGGTACAATTGACTGCTCAACATAATATACTTGCTAATGAACAACAACATACTGAGCAATCTGAACTTATTTATGACATATCTGTTGGAAAAGGTTGATAGCAATACCACTCTTGATTCAACAAATATGAGTAATAATGTAGAAAAGGCTGACCATGATGCTGAACAATATCATGTTAAAAGTCCTTTACCTGCTTCTTTAATTGATCAACCAACAACTGACCAGTCATACCAATCTCTCGAGGCTGAAAATATTTTTCTCAAAAAGACCATTGCCCAATTTCAAAAAGTTTTTTTTAAGAATCACATTGTGTTAATCTTGAACTTAAATATCAAAATCATGATTTAAAATCGGAGCAACATAGTCATTCTTTGAATGAAACAAGTAATATAGCCAAAATTAAAAAGGAAATTGATGTTTTAGAAACAATAAACATTGAACTGGAAAATAGTGTGGCTAAATTACTTGCAGAGAATGAGAAGTTGCATAAGGAAAATGCGCATTTGAAACAGACTTACAAAGATCTTTATGATTCTATCAAAAAGACACAAGTTTAGACAAAAGACCTTAATGACTCACTGATTGCTTAGGTAAATAGTAAGACCTTGAAAATGCTGAGATGGTAGAAAAGCTCAGATTTAGGAAAAGATTTTTGCGAATGCAACATTAAAAAATGAATTAAGAAAATTAAATAGAAATAGCATGGATACTAAGTTTTCAAAATCATCAATCTTGGGGAAACCTGTTTTCCAACTACTCAAAAATCAATTAAGTGTTAAACAACCGAATGCGGTTCAATCTGAACGACAATTTTTTTTAAAACCACGGTTTGCCTCCCAAGTTGATGTGAAACATGATTTGCTAAAACGAGTCACTCCTCATTATTTTCCTAAAGTTAGAAAATCCGTGTTTTCAAAACCTCATCATGTGATTGCACCTGGCTTATCTAGGAATAGTTCTAAAGAACTGTATGGTTCGAATGACATGGCTCATAATTACTATCTAGAAGAAGCTAGGAAAAAGACGCAAGACGGAAATAGGAATCTTAAACCTAGGGAAATGCCTTCTGCTAGAACACATCACACTCTTAATGCTTGTACACCAAAACCTAGGAGCAATAATCAAATATCTAGGAATTGGCTTGCATCTAAGAGTAGTGATGTTATGTTAAAAGTTGTGCAAAAAGCAGATCACTCTAAGAATCCTAGTTCATTTTCGGACTCCAAACATTTTGTTTATGCTACATGTCAGAAATGTGTCTTTAATGTAAATCATGATGATTGTGTAATAAAATTCCTGAAAGAGGTAAACTCTCGCGCTAAGGTTTAATCCCCTAAGACTAAAATCAGTAACAAACCCGTAGAATAGAAAAGTAATGTAAACAAACATGAAAGATGGATCTCTAAAGGATATAGGCTTTCTCCAAATAAGTCTTCCGCTGTGTATGAGAAAACAAACACTCATAGATCTTGTCTTAGGTGGCAACCGACGAGTAGAATTTTCAAGATTGTTGGTCTTAGGTGGGTTCCTACTAGAAAGTTATTCGCCTCTAGAGCAACCAAGTTTGATAGTGAACCCCCACATGGTTTTAATGCAAATATCTCTAACCCACATGAATGCGAACAAACTCTTAATGTCAGTGCAGGTACTCTTAACTTAAGTTCGGGTACATATTTCAATCCTAAAAAGGAAATACGTAGAGTTTGGTTGCTGACAAGACTAATATCTCAGAAATCAGGGGTTTAGGGAATTCAAATCTGATGAACAAAAACAATGGCGTCTGCAGACATCTCTTCAGACCCCGCTCCTCAAAGAAAAGAAAGGTGTACGCTTCAGTGCACTTTATCTTCAAAAGAAGAGAAATCTCTCATATTTGGGACCATTCTCATCAACAAATTCATATATACTAAAAAACCCCATGCTCGTTCAGTCAACAAGTGGATCAACGTACATTAGCTTGTATTTTAATTCACTTGTTCAACAAAAATGGCAATCAGATATGCAATTTTTAAGGGGAGATTAGTAAATAAAATGTGATCAATACGGTTTAACTTGGTCTCTCAATGTGTAATCCCAAATGTCAAATGGTGCTTCGAACAAATGCAGTTCAGGACCCGCACTTCATAAAATGACTCCTAGAACAATCAATTCATGACTAGTGTAAAATCCTCCTTCTATAACTCCTTATGTTCCACCAACTAAGAATAATTGGGATATGTTATTCCAACCAATGTTTGATGAGCACTTTAATCCTCCACTAAATGTTGTTTCTCTTGTTCACATTGCTGCTGCTCCAAGACCTGCTGATCTGACCAGTTCACCTTTATCAATTACCATTGATCAAGCTGCACCCTCTGCACGTACTTCATCAACAATACACGAAACACAATCTCCAGTTATTTCTGAAGGTGTTGAAGAACAATTACAACCTGCACAACTTGTTGATGATCCCTTTCTCGATCTTCTTACTTCGAAACTAAGTTCTTATGAATCATCATCAACTGTGCAACCAACCAACCCACCTCTTGAACACATCAGCAAATGGATGAAGATTCATCCATTAGAAAATTGATAGAACTAAAATACGTGATAGTTCTTGGATTGTTTATAGCTCACATTGTTTAGATCATTATCTAGGATCATGATAACAAAGATAATAACATGCAACGGAATAAGAACAAATCAAAGTTATCATAACAAGGTTTTCATTATAATCATATACTCCATACAAGCCCCAATATTATTTGATCAGAATAATACGGTTACCTATCTCTAACAGTAATAGGGATCAAGGAAAACCTTAATTACCTTGAGGCTACACCACACAACTAGACGTCTACATCTCTAACTTGTGCACACACACACACACGTTTTTCTGTATTGTACAAACCTATGTCTATGGAACTCTTTATATAGAGAGTCTAAGACTTACAAAGGAAGATAAACATTAGACAACTAAATCTTTTAAACATTAAGAAATATCTTCTGTTATATTTATCTTTTAAGGAGATCTTCAAGTATCTTCATCTTTTCTCCTACATCTTGTAGAATTCTTTAATGACGATTTTGATCCTTTTGTTTCATTCTTTTGTTCTTTTGTCTCATCAAATCTATAATATCCAATAATCTTCCCCATTGAAGATGAAAAAAAAACAAATAGTCTTGTGTGAACTTCACATAAAGCTTAATAAATCAAAGCATCCCCTGAAGTTGAGATCATGGATCTCCCTAAATGAAACAAACTTCCCCTTAATCATATATCCTTTGTACCCTGCTTATATCACCACACATAATAAGCTGCAAATCATATCTCTGTAATCTTCTTCCCCTTTTTGTCATAATCCAATAGGGTCTTTGGAAGATAGCAACTTGAATCATTCAACTATCAAATCCATATATTACACCTACTAATCCAGTCTTCTAATGTCTCAAATTACCCTCCATGATGCATAATAAGAATAATGAATTCAAGCAGTAGAAACTTAAACTAGCAGTAGTAATAAACAACTAGCAATGAAACTTTTCACTTCAAGTGGTGCATGAACATATCCTGATGGTTAAACACTTTTGACAATAAAAAAAAAAGCGTTCCCGGAAACCCATTAAGTAACCAATCTCTATGAATTTTTAATTCTGTAGGCTCTATGTAATGATTACTGATAAAGAAAACTAAGTATACCGAACTTGAAGTAGAAGTAGAACAACCCAAACTTGTGTCTTATATCTTGTACTATCCACGTGACTCCAAACTTATAAATAAATATGTGAAATATAAGTAGATCACAACCTCTTGACAAAATACTCATCTTCTATGAGACACCAGACCAAAGTGATAGCAAATGTGAGCATTGAGCACAATAAGAGAAATTACACACCTTTGCTAGATTCGTCAAGTATTTGTCACAAGTTATAAGCACAAACAAGTTATCTTTAAAGTCAATTTTGCAAGGCTCGACTTTAAGATATGATAAAACACAAACCCAAATAATTCCACTTCATCGTCAAATAGGTGATAAATAATATTCTTCGTAATCAATTAATCCAAATAATCTCAATACTAGCCATTTAACAATTTAAGTGAATCTTCCCCTTAAACCAAGCAGTAGTAACCAACAGTAGATTACTTTTTCTATTGGCAGTATTAAACATACGAGCAAGCACTAACCATGGTTTAAGTTCAACAGTAGTAACATGCTAACCCTATCACAGTATTAACCTTCTTTTTAGTGTGTTAATCCATTCCCGTTCTGCACAACCAACCTTCCATGTTGTCCGATTTCGTTTTGATAGGCTAGCATTTGAAACTTGTAGCAGTATTAATAACAACGAGCAGTATTAAGGTATCAATTGGGCATTTTAATCTTGCATTGCGAAACCCAACAGTATATAACTTAATACTGCTTTGAACACCTTAACAGTACTAATATACCCGAAGAAACATTAACATACCTTGACCTTGAATTTACGAAGCTAGCAGCATTAAGTTCTATTCGAGCAGCAGTAACACATTAACTGGCAGCACTAATCTTCTTTGGCAGTTTTAATAATCATAAGCAGCAGCACTAATGATAACAAGCAGCATAAACTTCTACTCGAACCAAAGCAGCATTAACTTTGTATTCTTGGCTTCTCATTGGCAGCACTAAGTAAAAACGGCAGTACTAATTAACAAAACCTGGTATCTTTTATACTAATCAAACTAACTTTTGTGCTAACAGTAGTAACTACTTAGCATATTCTATCTTCATCTTTGAGCAATCTTAACTTCTACTGTAAGCAGTAACTTTATACTAACAGTAGTAACTAGTAGTAGTAACTTTATACTACCAATACTAACTACTTAGTATAATTTTCATTAGTATTACCAGCAACATTAAGTTATGCTTGACAACACTAATATATACCTGAGCAGCAGTGACTCTAAGAATCATCTTGAAGTCTTTTAATTCCAACAACAGATACAAACATATACATACAAACCTGCTGTATACTAGTATTATATGAACCCACTCAGCATCTAATCCATCCAAAAACAAATACCATAACTGTTGTACATGAACACAAATACGAAGCAGTCCATAATACTCATATTAAAATTATAAATAAATAAAATAAAAAAAAAATAAAAAATTAAAAAAAAATAAAAAAAAAAAAAAAATTGTAAAAAATAAAATAATATAAAAATATATAAAAATAAAATTCATTCATAATAATAAATAATAAATATTTGTTTAAATAAAAATAATATAAAAAAAAAATTTATAAAAAAAAAAAATTAAAAAAAAAATAAAAAAAATAAATTATGAAAAAAAATATCTTAATAAATAAAAAGTAAAAAAATAAAATAAAAAATATAAAAAAAAATTAAAAAAAAAAAAAAATTATAAAAAAAATAAAAAAAATAAAAAAAATAAAAATTAAAAAAAAAAAAATCTATAATATAATGATTTTAAAAAAAAAAAAAGATAATAAAAAAAATAAAATAATTTAAAACAAAAAATATTAAATTTAAAAAAATTTTAAAAAAAAAATAACAAAAATTAAAAAATTTTTAAAAAAACAAAAAAAAAAAAAAAAATTAAAAATTAAAAATTCAAAATTAATTTAATTGGTTAATGAATAAAATCATAAATTAATAAAAAAAATAAAAAAATTTTTAAATAAAAAAATAAAAAAATCTTAAAAAAAAAAAAAAATTTTTTTTATAAAAAAAAAATAAATAAAAATTTTAAAAACTATAAAAAATTTTAAAAAAAATAAATAAAATAAATATGAAAAAAAAATATATAAAAAAATTATAAATAAAAAAAAAAAAATAAAATAAAAAATAAAAATTTTTTTATAAAATAAAAAATAAAAAAAAATAAATTTAATAAAAATAAATAAAAAAAAAAATAATATTTAATAAAAAATTAAAAAATAAAAAAAGAAATACAAAAAAATAATAAAAAAAAAAAAAATACAAAATTAAAAATAAAAAAAAAAAAATAACAAAATAAAATTTAAAAAAAATAAAAACAATAAAATAAAAAAAAAAAATTAAAAAAAATGATAAAGAAATAAAATAAAAAATATTTTTGAAAAAATAAAATATTTTTTGTATTAAAAATAACAAAATAAATAAAAAAATCTTTAAAAATAATGTTGTTTTAAATTTTAAATATAAAAAAAAAAAAAAAAAATTTTATAAAAAAAAATAAAAAAATAAAATTAAAAAAAAAAAAAAAAATAAAAAAAATAAAATAAAAAAATAAAAAAATAAAAATAAAATAAATAAAAAAAAAATATAAAAAAAATAAATTTAAAAATTAAAAAAAAAATAAAAATTAAAAATAATACATGAAAAGAAAATAAAGAATAATAATAATAAAAAAAAAAATATAAAAACTATAAAATAAAATACCACTAAATTTTTTAAAAAAAAATTTCTTTGATAATTTATATAAAAATAAAGAAAAAATATTCTTTTAAATTTAAAAAATAAAAAAAAAAAAAAAATGAAAAAAATAAAAAATTTTAAAAAAAAAAAATTTAATTAAAAAAATCATAATAACTCAATTAAAAAAACCAATTATAATACAAAAAAACAAATACTAAAAATCAACAAAAATAACATAAAAAAAAAAAATAAACAATAAAAAAAAACAAAAAAAAAAATAAAAAAATAAATATTTAATAAAATAAAACATAAAAAATTAATAAACCACAATTTATAAAAAAAAAACAAATAAAAAAATTAACGACAAATTTTTTAAAAAATATAGATTTACACAAAAATAAATAACAACAAAATATAAAAAAAATAAAAAATTAAAACATAAAAAAAAAAAATAAAAATAATAAAAAATTCAAAAAAAAATAAAAATTAAATATGTCAAAAATTACAATAACAAAATTTAAACAATAAAGAAATAAAGAAAAAAAAAAAATAAAAAAAATAAAAAATTTTAATTTAAAAAAAATACTAAAATTTTAAAATGAAAAAATAATAAAAATAAATATAAAAAAAAAAAAATTTAATAAATTTTAATTTTAATTAAATAATAATTAAAAAATTAGTATAAAAAAAATAATAAAAAAAAATATAAAATTAAAATAAATATGTTTAATAAATTTTAAAATACAAATAAAAATATAATTTATTTATAAAATATAAATAAAAATTAAAAAAAACAAAAATATCAATATAAAATATTATAAAAATAATATAAAAAAAAAAAAAACCACAACCAATTTAAAAAAAAAAAAAAAAAAAAAAAAATAATCTATTTTTTTCTTAAATTTAAAAATTATTTTAATTAATAAAAAAAAATACTATTTATATAAAAATAATAAAAAAAAATTAATAACAAAAAAATTTTAAAATAAAAATTAAAAATTTAAAAATTTAATAATTTTTATTTAATAATAAAAATTTAAAAAAAAATTTATTAATAACAAAAAAAAAAAAAAATTAAATTAAAAATAAAATTAAATATAAAAAAAAATAATATAATAAAAATTTAAATTAAATAAAAATTTACAAAAAAAAAATCAAAAAAATTAATAAAAAATAAATACAATTAATTAAAAAAAATAAAATAAAAATCAAGATTAAAAAAATACATAAAAATAAAATTATAATGTTTAAAAATTAAAAATAAAAATAAATTTATAAACAAGAAAAATAAAAAATTAAATAAATTATTTTAAATTTTTAATAAAAAATAAAAAAAATAAATAAAAAAATAAATAAAACAAAATATTTAAAAAAAAAAAAATAAAACAAAAAAATAATATAAACAAAAAAAAAATAAAATTAAATAAAATATATTAATATAAATTTTTTAAATAAAAACCATACTCACATAAATTAACAAAATTTTACAAAAATCCATCAAATCACTAAAATATCAAAAATATTCATGGCATGAAAACAAACAGAATTTATATATAATGAGCAAAAATTAAAATTAGAAAAAAAAAATAAATTTAAAAAATAAAGAAAAAAAAATTTAAATAAAATGAAAAAAAATTTAAAAATTAACAAAGTTAAAAACCAACACACACACATCATCCCAAAACCCCCCCATACCACACCCCACACCCCTTAATACACCCCACCCACTCACCCACCACAATGACCCAACACCCACCCCCCCACCCCAGAACCTAACCACAATACAGATAAAAAAACACTTCCATACAACACAATAATTACCAAATAAACCTAAAATAACCAAAAACCAAGAAATAAAAAAAACAACCAAAAAAACTAAAAAACCCACCCCACACCCCCACCACCTACCCCCCACCCCCAAAAAAAACAAAAAAAAAAAACAAGACACCCCCCCCCACACCACCCCAACCAAATTAACCCACCACCCCCACCCCCAAATGCACCCCCTCCAACCCCAAACCCCACAACAGCCCCCATACGACACCCACCCACCCCCCCACCCCCCACCACCCAAACCCCCAACATCCACCCCTAAACCACCCCCACACCACCACCCCCCACCCAAACACCCCACCACGACTCACAAACCGCACCCCCCACCAACTCCAACCCCCCACCCCACACCACCAACCCCCCCCCCCCCCCCCCCCCCACCCCCACCCCCCCCCTCTCACCGCCGCCAACCCCCAAACAACCCCCCCCCCCCCCCCCACCCACCCCTCACCCCCCCCCCCCGCCAAAAACCACCCCCCACCCACCCCCCCCCCCCCCCCACCACCCCAACACACTCTACCGCCCCCCCCCCCCACCCCCCCCACACCGCCACTCACC
Organism: Tanacetum coccineum; assembly: GCA_026074375.1. Lineage (NCBI taxonomy): Eukaryota > Viridiplantae > Streptophyta > Magnoliopsida > Asterales > Asteraceae > Tanacetum > Tanacetum coccineum. The sequence goes on from BQNB010024987.1 coordinate 14,601, forward strand.
ACCCCCCCCACCCACCCCCCACCACAACCCCACACCCCCCCACCCCCCCCCCCCACCAACCCCACCCCACCTCCACCCCCCCCACCCCCCACCCCCACCCCCTCCACCCCCACCGCCCACGCCCCGCCCCCCCCCCCACCAACCCCACCCCACCACCCCCCCAAACCCGCCCCCACCCAGCCCCACCCCTCCCCCCACACCCCCCCCCGCCCCCCCACAATAAACCTCCTCACCCCCCTCCCAACAACAACCCCCCCCCCCGCGCCAACTATCATCGCCTCCCCCACCGCCCCCCCCCCCCCCCCCCACCACAACCACCCCACCATCCCCTATCCCCACATCCCCCCCCACCCCCCACCACCCCCCTATCACTGCACCCTGCGAACCACCCCCCATTTGAACCCCCCTACCCAACACCCACCCACCACCACCACCCCACCCCCCCCCCCCCACCCACCCCCCCACCCTCCCCACAAAAACCCCCCCAAAACCCCCACCCCCGCCACCCCCCCCCCCCCCCCCCCCCCCCCCCCCACCAAAATTCCCCCCCACCCCCCACCCCACCCCCCACAAACCCATTCAACCCCCCCCCACCCCCACCACCAACCCCACCCCAAAAAGACACCCACCAAGACCCCCCGAACCCCCCAAAACCACCCACCCCCCCCCCCCCCCCACACATGCCACCCACACCCCCCACCCCTGCTCTCCCCACCCCCCCCCCTACTCCAAGCAACCCCCCCCCCCCCCCCCATGCCCCCACACCCCTCCACCCCCCCCCCACACCACCCCCCCAACCCAACCACACCCCCCGCCCCCCCCCCCACACCCCAACCCCACCCCCCCCCCCCCACCACAACCCAACCACCCCCCCCCTACCCACCCTTATCCCACGCAACCCCCCCCCCCCCACCCCACCCCCCACCCCCCACCAGCCCCCTCCCTCACACAGCCACACACCCTCCCCGCCCCACCACACCCCCCCCAACGCACCAAACCCCCCCCCCCCCCCCCCCAAAACCCCCACCCACCCCCACCCCCCCCCCACCCAAACAACCGCCCCCAAATCCCCACCCTACCCCCAACCCCAATAACCCCCCCACCCCAAAAACCACCCCCCCCCCCACACCCACCGCCCACCCCCCCCACCCCCCAACCAACCCCACCCCCACCCCCCCCCAACCCCCCAACCCCCCACCCCCACCCACCACCCCCCCCCCCTCCACCCGCCCCCATACCCCCCCCCCCCGCCCCCCCCACCCCCAACGCCCCCCCCCCCGCCACCCGCCCCACCCCCCCCCATCCCCCACCCACCCCCCCCCCACCCCACCACCCACCCCTCCCCACCCAACGACCCCCCCCCCCCCCCACCACACCACCCCTCCACCCCCCCCTACACTCCACCCTCCCCCTTTAAAAATAAAAAACCCCCCCCCCCCCCCACCCACCCCCCCCACCCCCCCCCCCAATTACCCCCCCCCCCCCAACAACCCTCCCCACCCCCCCCAACCCCACCCTCCAAAAAACACCCCCAACCCCCACCAACACACACTCCTCACTACCCCTTACCCCCATGCCGCCGATCACCCCCCATCCCCCCCCCCCCCCCTACCCCGGATTACTACCCACCCCTGCCAAACCCACCCGCCTCCCCACCCCCCCCCGTTCCCCCCCCCTGCGCTCAACATTTCTTCCCCGCACCCCGCCACCACCGCATCCCATACTACCCCACCCCCCACCCCACCCGTACACCGGACCCCCCCCTCCCGTACCCCAAACCCCCCCCCATCCCCCCAACTTCCCCACCCACCCCACCCCCCCACTACCTACCCAAAGCACCACCACCAATAAACACGCCACCCCAACAACCACCCCCCAAAAACCCCCCCTTCACCCCCCACCCCCCGCCACCCCCCCACCCCAACACCCCCCCACCCACCCCCCCCCCGCACCCCACCCCCCCCCACCCCCCCCCCCAAACCACCCCCAAACCATACACACCCCCCGCACCCACTCCACCCCCCCCCCCCCCACACCCAATTCCCCAACCACCCCCACACCCCCCCAACCCCCCCCCACCCACCCCCCCCACACACCCCACCACCACCACCCCAAATACCCCCAAACCCCCCGCCCCCACAGCCCCCAAAATACAAACCCCCCCACCCCACCACCCACACCACCCCCTGCCCACCCACCACCCCACCACCCCCCCCCACCCCCGACCCCCACCCTCCCCCCATACCCCACCAACCCACCACCCCACCATAAACCCCCCCACTCCCCCCCAACCCCCCCCCCCGTCCCCACAACCCATCCACCCCAAAACCCCCCCACCCCCCACCCCCCTCCCCCTCCCAAACCCACCACCCCCACCCCCCCCCCCCCCCCCCGCCCCCACCCCGCCGCCACCCAACCCACCCAAACCCAACCCCCCCTACCCCCCCCCCAAATCGCACCCCCCCCACCCCACCAAACCACCCCACCCCACCCCCACCCACCTAAACCGAGCCCTACCAATACACCCCGCCCAAACAACCCCACCCAAACCCCCACCCCCCTAAACCCCCCCCCCCAACCCACCCCCCCCACCCTTGCAAACCACCCACCCCACACCCCCCCCCAACTTATCACCACCCCCCCCCACCCCCCCCCCCCCACAACCCCCCCGCCCCCCCCCCACACCCCAAATACCCCCCCCACACACCCCTACCCCCACCCCCCCCCCCAACCATACCCCACCCCCGCCTACCCACCCACACCCCCCCCCCCCACCCAAACAACGCCCACCCCAAAAAACCACCACACACACCCCCCCCCCCCCCCCACCCACCCTCACAGCCCCACCCCCCCCCCACCCCCACCCCCCAAACCAACCCACCACCCCCCCATACCCCCCCCCCAAAAACCACCCCCCCCAAGAACACCACACCCCCCAAAAAACCCCAAATCACCCCACCCAAAACACCGACCCCCCACCCCCCCGCCCCCCCCCCCCCCCCCCCACCCGCACCCCCATCCCCAAAACCATACACCCCCCCACCCCCAACCACACCAAAAACCCACCCATCCCCCCCCCCACCCCAGCCATGTCCCCCACACCCCCCCCCCCCCCCCCCTCAGTTCACCCCCCCCACCCCCCAACCACCCCAAACCACCCCCCCCCCCACCCCACACGCACCCCCCACACCATCACTACCCCCACCCGCACCATACCCCCCCCCCCCCTCCCAAAAACCAACCCCCCACCCCAAACACCCACCCCACCCCCCCCACCCCCCCCACCCTCCCCACCACACACCCACCCACCCCCCCACACCACCCCCCACTCACCCCACCCACACCCCCCAACAGCCCAATTATATCCCCCGCCACCCCACCACCCGCCCCCCCCCCCCCCCACCCCCCCCCCCCCCCCCCCCCACCCCCCCACCCCGCATCACCCCGCCCAACCACCCCCAAACCCCCCCCACCAACACCCCCCCCCCGACCCCCCAACACACCGCGCCACCCCCCCACCCCACACCCCCCCCACCACCCCACCCCCCCCAAAACCCCCCCCCCCCCCCCCCCCCACCACACCACCCCCGCACCACCCCCCCAAACCCCCCCGCACCCCAACAACCCCCCACCACCCCACCCCCCCCCACCCACCACCCCCCAACACACTACACCCCCCCCACCCCCCCCCCCCCCCCCCCCACCCTCCCCCACCCCCCCCCATCCCCCCCCCCCCCCCCCCCACCCCCCCCCAACCCCCCACCAAAAATCACCCACCCCCCCCCCACCACCTCCCACCCCACACCCCCCAAATAAACACCCCCAGCCCCCCCCCCACCCCCACCTGCCCCACCCAACACACACCCAACCCCCCCCCCCCACTCCCCCCCCCCCCCCCCACCCCCCCCACCCCCCCACACACACAACCCACCGCCCCCCCCCCCCCCCACCCCCACCCCACCACCTAAAAACCCCCACCCTCCCCCACCCCCACCCCCCCCCCCCCCCACCCCCCACACACCCCCCCCTCACCCCACCTAAACCACCCCCACCCAACCCCACCCATCCCCCCAAAAACCCCACCCCCCCCACACCCCACCCCCCTCCCAAACCACCACCCCACCCCAAATACCACACCACACCAACACCCCCCACCCCCTCCCCCAGCCCCCCCCCCCCCCGGGACAACCACCCACCTACACCCAACCCCCCCACCCCCCCTCCAAAACCAAACCACCCCACCCCCCCACCCCCCAACCCCACACCCCCCCCCCCCCCCAAAAACCCCCCCCCAATCCACACCCTCCCCCCACCACCCATACCCTCAAACCCCCAAAAACACCCCCCCACCCAAACCCCGCACCCCCCACACCCCCCACACCACCCCCCCACAAACCCATCCCCCATCACCACCACCACCCCCCCCAACCCCCCCCCACAACCCCCACCCCCAACCACCCCCCACCACCGCCCACCTCCCCCCATACCCCCCCACCCTCCCCCCCCCCCACCCCCCCCACCCCCCCCCCCCCACACCCCCCCCAACCCCCCACCCCCCCCCAAAAACTCCGCCCCCCCCCCCCCCCAAACACCCCCTGCCCCCAACCCCAACCCCCCCCCCCCCCCACCAAAATCCCCCAACCCTCCCAAACAAAACCCACCCCCCCCCCCCCCACCCCCCACCCCCCACCCACCGCCCAAATCCCCCAATCACCCCCCCCCCCCCCCCCCCCCACCCCAACCAACACCCGCCCTACCCCCACCCCTCCCCCCACCCCCAACCCCCCCCCACCCTCACCACACCCCCACCCACCCCACACCCCCACCCCCCCCACCCCCCCTGCCCCACCACCCCCCTTCCACCCCCCCCCATACCCCACCACCCCCCCAAAACCCCACCCCACCCCCCCCCCCCCCCCCCCCCTCCGCCCCCACCCACACCACCCCACACCCCCACCCAGCCCAAACCCCCACCCCCCACCCACCCCCCCCCACCACCCCACCACCAAACCAACCACCCACCCCCCCTAGCCCCCCACACACCCCACCAAACCCCCCCTCCCACCCCACACCCACCCCACAACCCCCACCCCCCACCACCCCCCCCCCCAACCCCCCCCCCCCCCCCACCCACCCCCCCCCACCAACTCCCCCCACCCCACCAACGCCCCATCCCCCCCCACCCACCCACCCACCCCCCACCCCCCCGCACCACCTCACCAAAAAAACCCCCACCACGCCCCACCAAACCACCCCCCACCCCCCGCCCCAACAACCCACCTCACACCACCACACCCACCCCCCACCACCCACCCCCCCCCCACCCCCCATCCCCAACCCCCCCCCCCCCCCCCCAACCCACCCCCCCCCCCACCCCACCCTCCCCCCCCACCCCCCCCACACCCCCCCCACCCCTACCAATACTAAAAACCCCCCCCCCCCACATCACACCACTCCACCCACCTCCCACCCCCCCCACCACCCTCCCCCCACCCAACCCACCCACCCCACCCACCCCCCCCTCCACCCAACCCGCCCCCCCCAACCACATCACCCGCCCCCCCAAAAAACCCCGAGTCACCTCACCCAACCAAACACCCCCCCCCCCACCCAGCAAACCCCACACCCCCCCACCCAACACACCCCACACCCTCCACCCCCCCCCCAAACCCACCCCCCCCACCCCCCCCACCCCCCCCCAAAGCCACCCCCCCCCCCAAACCCCACACCCCCCACCCCCCCCCACCCCCCACACAACCACCCACCCCCCCCCCCCATCCACCCCAAAACCCCCTATCCCCCCCCCCAGACCCCCCCCCCCCCAGAACACTCAACCCCCACCCCCGCCCCCTCCCCCCCCCCACCCACCCCCCCCCCCCCCACCCCCCAAACCCCAAAACCCCCATCACCCCCCCACACCCCCCACCCAAAACCCAAACACACCCTTCCCCCCCCCCCCCCCCCCCCGCAACCCAACCCGCAAACAAAAAATAACCCCACCCCCCCCCCCCCCATCCCATCCACCGACACCCCCCCACCCCCCCCCCCACCCCACCCCCCCCCCCTCCTCCCCCCCCCCCACCCCCCCCCTCCCACCACCCCACCCCCCCTACCCCCCCCCCCCCCCAACCAACCCCCCCCCGCCACACCCTCCCCCCCCCAACCACCCCAACCACCCTACCAAACCAAACCCCCCCCCCAAAACACACACCCCACACCCATCATAACCCCCCCCCACAACCCCCCCACCCCACCACCCCACCCACACCCCCCCCCACTCCCCCCCCCACCCCAACACCCCACCACCCTCCCCCCCCCCCCAATCCTCCCACCCCCCCCCCCCACCCCACACTCCCACCACACCCATAAACCAATAACCAGCACCACCCCCCCCCACCCCCCCAGCCATCAACGCCCCCACCCCACACCCACCCCATTTCACCCCCAACACCCCCCAAAACCCCCCTCAAACCTACCCCCCCCCCCCCCCAACCCCCCCAAATCCCCCCAAACCACCCCCACCCACCCCCCACCACAACCCCAAAACACCCCCCACCCCACCACCCCCCATATTCAGCACTCCAGCACCCCAAACACCCCACCACGCCACCCCCCCCCCCCACCCCCCCCACCCCCCCCACCCCCCCTCAGACCCCCCCCCAAAAACCCCCCCACCCCCCCACCCAATCCCCCCAGCCCCCCCCCACCCCCCCCCCAAAAACCCCCACCCAAACAGCTCCACCCCGCCCCACCCCACCACCCCAACATCCCCCACAACCGCACCCCCAACCCCCCCCCCCTCCCACCCCACCCCCCAGAACCCCCCCTCTCAGCCTCCCGCCCCCCACCCCCCCCCACCCGCACCCCCCACCCCCCAACCACACACCCCCCGCCACCCCCCCCCCCCCACCCCCCGCGCCCCCCCCCCAAACCCCCCTCCACCCCCCCCAACCCCCACCCCCAACCCCCCCACACCCCCCCACCCCCCCCCCCACCCCCCCCCACCACCTACCACCCCACCCCCCCCCCTGCCCCACCACCCCCCCCCCCGGCCCCACCATCACCCCCACCCAAACCCCCCGCAACCCCCCCAACACCCCACCCCCCCCCACCCCCCCCCCCACCCCCCACCACCCCCCCACCCCACCAAACCCCCCCCCCACCCCACCCGCCCCACCCACCACCCCCCGCCCACCCCCACCCAGCACCACCCCCAAAAAACCCCCCCCCCCCCCCCACCCCCCACCCCAACGCCAACACACACCCAACCACCCACACTTCCTAACTCCCCCCCCCCCCACCCCCCCAACCCAAACCCCACCCCCACCACCCCCCCCCCACCACTCCCCCCCCGCCCACCCCCCACCCACCCCCCACCCCCCCCCCCCAACCCAACCCCACCCCCCCAAAACCAAAACCCCACCACCACCCACCCCCCCCACCCACCCCCCCCCCCACACCCCCCCCCCATTCCCTCCACACCCAACCCGACCCCCCCCGAAATAAACCACTACCACAACCCACTCCCGCCCCCCCACCTCCCCACCCACCCCCCCACCCCCCCACCCACCCACCCACCCCCACCCCCCCGACTACCCACCCCCCCCCCCCAACCCCCACCAGCCCCCCATAAACCCCCCCCCACCCCCCCCTACCCCCCCCCCTCCCCCCCCCTCCCAACCCCCCACCCCAACCCCTACCCCCCCCCTCACCCCCCGCACCCCCACCGCCCCAAAAACACCCTACCGCTCACCCCCCCCAACACCACCCCCCCGACCCCCCCCCCCCCCACCAACCCCCCCCAACACCCACCTCCACCCCCACACCCCACCCCCCGACAAACCCCCCAACACCCCCCCCCCATCCCCACCCACCCCCCCCCCCACCCCCCCCCTCAAACCACAAAACCACCCCCACGCCCCCCTACATCCACCCACCCCCCCACCCCTCCACCCCCCCCCATCCCCCCCCACCCCCCCCCCACAACCACTCCCCCACACGACCCCCACGACCCACCCCCTCCTCACCCCCCCCCAGCCCCACCACCCCCCCCCCACCACCCCACCCCCACCCCCCCGCCCACACCCCCCCCAACACCCTACACCCCCCACCCACAACCCCCCACCACACCCCTCACCACCCCCACCCCTCCCACACCCCCAACCCACCCACCCCCACCCCCCCCCCCCCCAACACGCCCGCCCTCCCCCCACACCCACCCACCACCCACCCCCCACCCCCAACCAACCCCCCCCCCCAAACAAACCCCTCCCACCCCCACCACCCACCCCACCCTACAACCACCACAACGCAACTCCCACCACCACCCACCCCCAAAGAACCAACCCACCCGCCCACCAACCCACCCCACCAACCCCCACCCCACCCCCCACCACGCCACCCCGCACTCACCCCCAAACCAAACACACCCCAACAAAAAACCCCCCCCACAATCCCCCCCCCCAACCCAAAAACCCCGCCCCACCCCACCCATCCCCCACCACCCCACCCCCAACCAAAAGCCCTCCACCCCCCCACCCCCCCCCCCCCCCACACCCCCCACCCCAATACCCCAACCCCCCCCCCCACCCCCCCCCAACGCCCCCACCACCACCACCCACCACACCCCCCCCCATCCCCCACCCACCAAAAACCACCCCAAACACACACCCCGCCGCCACCCCCCCACAACCCCCCAACACAACCCACCAACCCCCCAAACACATCCAAATAACCCCCCCACCCACCCCCCACAACCGACCACCCCCCCACCCCCAACACCAAACCACCCCCACACACCCCCCACCCCCACAAACCCCCCACACCAACACCCAAGCACACCCCAAACCCCAAACCACCCCCTACCATCCCCGACCCACCCCCCCCCAGCCCCCCAAAAACGCAAACCCCACCCCCCACACCCCAAAACCCACCCAAACCCCCCGACCCCCGCCAACACTCACCCCCACCACCCCAAAACCCAACGCCCCCCCCACCCCAACAAAACACCCGCAATAAATGCCCCCCCCCCCCAACCACCGACAAAACCCAAAAACCACCCACGCCCCCCCACCCGAGAGCCCCTACCCTCCAACCCCCTCCCAAATCCAACCGCCCCAAACCCCACCCACACCCCCACCTCCCACCCATCAATCCACACCCACCAACCCCCCACCCCCACCAACCACCCATTAAATAAACCCCCCCCCCCCCCCAACCCCGCACCCCCACCCCACCACACACCCCCCAACCTCACCTCGACAACCCCAACCCCCAAAAGTCCACCCCCTCCATCACCACCCACAACCAATAAAAAAACCTCCCTCATCAACTTCACCCGCACCCCACACCCACCCCCCACACCACCCCCACCCCCCCACCCCCATAACACCCCACCCCCCACCCCCCCCCACCCCCCCCCCCACCCACACACCCTCCACCCACCCTACCCACCTCCCCCCCATCCCACCACCGCCCCCCCACCAACCCCCCACCAACCCCCACCCCCACCTCCACCCAAAACCCCCCCCCCCTACCCCCCCCCCCCAAATCCCCCCCAACCACCCAAAACCCCCCCTCACCCCAACAAACCCACACCACCAACCACTCTATTATCACCCCCCACCCCTCCCCCCCACACCCACCCCGATCCCCACACCCCCAAAACCCCACCCTCCCCCCCCAAACCCAACCCCCCCCCACCAAACCAAAAAACCCCCCCACATAAAAAAACCCCCCCCCCCCACGACACAACACACCCACACCCCCACACCACCCCCACCCCTCCTCCCCAGACCCCCCAACACCACACCCCCACAAAACCAATCATCCAACCCCACCCCCGCAGCAGTAACCGTCACCCTAATAAATCCGAACAACCCTCCGCCCCAATTACCGAGTACACCCCACTACCCACATGTATTAGTATTAAATGAGTTTTGGTATATCTTTTTACCCCACATTAGGACTACCCCCACCAGCACCACCGTCGCATAACAACTGCATTCTCCAATCCTCCTCATAAGCATTTAGCGACCCATAAATCACTCACTAATTCTTCATTCTCCTTCCTCCATTTTTTTAATAATTTTTAGTGTCAGTAAGCTGTGACTTTGTGTCATCTTTGGCAGCATTAGTAACGAGGAAGCTTGTAAATAAAACATAGCACAATAATGTCTTTAAGCAAGCGTCTGGCAGTATAAAACCCTTGCAGAAGTAAATGAACCTAAAACCAATCAACCCCTGTAATTTAAGTAGACAAAACATAATCTCTCTATGATTCATCGAATTAGGGGATTGATGAAAAACCTTAATTCACCGAATTTGAATGTTTACCAAAAAACAGAAATTCAATACCTTAATCCTTCATAAATTCGCCAATGAAATACCTTGTGATCCTAGATCAAGAGACCCGTGGCTCTGATACCACCTGATAGAACTAAAATACGTGATAGTTCTTGGATAGTTTATAGCTCAGATTGTTTAGATCTTTATCTAGGATCATGATAACAAAGATAATAACATTGTAGCGGAATAAGAACAAATCAAAGTTTGCTCATATCAAGGTTTTCATTATAAACATATACTTCATACAACCCTAATATTATTTGATCATATAATACGTTTTACTTATCTCTAACAGTAACAGGGATCAAGGAAAACCTTGATTACCTTGAGGCTACACCACACAACTAGACGTCTACATCTCTAACTTGTGCACACACACATGTTTTTCTGTGTTGTACAAACCTATGTCTATGGAACTCTTTATATAAAGAGTCCAAGACTTACAAAGGAAGATAAACATTAGACAACTAAATCTTTTAAACATTAAGAAATATCTTCGTTATCTTATCCTTTTTTTAAAAATGGAGATCTTCAAGTATCTTCATCTTTTCTCTTACATCTTGTAGAATTCTTTAATGACGATTTTGATTCTTTTGTTTCATTCTTTTGTTCTTTTGTCTCATCAAATCTATAATTCCCAACAAAAATGTGATCGATAATCCTTCTAGACCTGTCTCAACAAGAAAACAACTACAAACCGATGCCATGTGGTGTTTCTTTGATGCTTTTCTCACCTTCGTCGAACCCAAGAACTTTAAAGAAGCTATGTTGGAATCTTCCTGGATCGATGTGATGTAAGAAGAAATTCACGAGTTCAAACGAATGGATGTTTGGGAACTTGTACATTTTCCAGATTTGTTTGGCCCATGATAAGTTATATTGAAGTGGATTCTTCAAAAGTTAAGCAAGTACATAAAAAAATTTATAGGGGTACTGAAAAACAAGGCACGACTCATAGCTAAGGGATAACGTTAAGAAGAGGGAATCGATTTTGAAGAGTCATTCACACCGGTTGTGTTGTGTCCTCCCGCAATGAAATAAATCCATGTTTAGAAAACTAAAAATTTCAACCCCCTTAAATTAATACCTTGAAAAGTGCAAAGACTGGGGGGGGGGGGCAAAAAATTAAAAGGGATTAAAAAATTACTATTTTTTAAACAGATCCTCGTTTTACTATTTATAATTTCTTGCACAATATTTTTCTCTTATTTTTTCCATTATGTAACAACATGCTTGACATTCATTATTGACATAAACATTTATGGATCACTGAATAAGAACACCTCAATCCTAAGGCTCCCTAGAAAGATAAATTCATCGTCCTTGATTTTTCACCTATTCCCAAACTAAGCTTAAAAACGAAATCATTGTTAATTACAAGTTGGGATGCTAAAGCTACTCATACTTGTAATTTGTGTAAAACTTCTCCTCTCGACAGATATTACATATTAAATGTGGTGGGCTCAGTTTGAATTTTTGACCATTCCCAACCCACGTTTTTAAGATAGCTATAACCTTTTCCAAGTCTCACGTTCCACTTTAGTTATATGAATTCACAGGTGAGATATGGCCCATTAGGTTATGGACATTTCTTCTGCATGCATCCCAACCTCGTCGGCTAAGTGACCGGGCTTTTGACACCCCTCAGAGAATAATTTGTCGAGACTCTCTGACTTTTGAACCCTTTACTAAATTTTTTCCGTAAAACTTAGTAAGTTTATAACTCAAAGCAAGCTAATTCCTCCAAAATTAAGACATTGTAGGTAAGTTAATTCCTTTAGAGTGACTTTCTTCTCGGAACCTCCCGACCTCATCGGTCAAGGTTGCCTGCCCAGGCTTTGACAAACCCACAGAAGAATACTGAACAGAACTAAACAAACGTCCGGTTTCAAAATTTTGTAGGGATTAACAAGTTTAAGTTCAAAAGAATGTTTAAATTTTAGAAAAAGACATTTTCCCTTTATTTATTAAGCAACATATACTTGCAACATTATTATATTTTTCACATCATTTCCAATTTTTTTTTCATTTTTTTACAACATTTACATTTACACCGTTAAAAGGGAAAATTTCTTTTTAGAAAATTAAAACATATTTTGATCAAAAACTCTTATTTATCAATTCATCGATAAAGCTTTTTATTCTAAAAATATTGATCTTAACGGACTTTTAAGAGTCATTTTAGAAGCTACTGGGAGAAAAAGCCATAAATTACACTTATGAGCTTTTAAGATTTCCAACTAATCCTTGCTTAGCATTCCAACTTATATTCAACTCTATCATTTCTCGTTCTTCGCAAATTTAAAATCTTTAATAAAAAGATTCGCGAATGCTTAGCCAAATAAAATTAAGCTTTGCATATTTAAAGTCATTTATTGGGAACTTACAAAATCTTGTGGCCTTTAGGGAAGAATTCGCATTTAAAAGCTTCTTGAATAAAAAACTAGCAAAAGCCTTATACCTAGATAAAGGTTAAGGGAGTAACTAGAGCTCAACACGCTCGTCAAGTCAAAAATTATTTTTATTCCCACGCATGCGGAAAAAGTCAACATTTGTGATAAACACTTATTTTATTTTTGCAAAATTTTTAAATTTTGGCCTAAAATTACATTTTTTTATTTTCTTGGTAAAACAGGGTTACGTGAAAGACATAGACAAATGCAAGTGGGATCAAATCGATAGATTCCCTTCTCATACTAGAACGATACATTGTCCTCAATGTGGGGGTTGCCACCCCCTCATACTAATTTTAATGCATATTCCTAATATAAAAAGGGATCTCACGTAAATCTAAAGCCATTTATTAATTATGCCAAAGATTAAATGTTAGTCAATAAGATCAAGGATATATGATTCCCAAAATAAGCATGCAAAGGGATGAAGATCGAGTGAGCGTTGGACAAAACCACGAGCACGAGAGTCTTCATAATATGGAGAATCCTGCCAATCATTACAGACAACAAAAAACACGAGATTGGAAGAGGCGAGCTTCCTCACGTCACACTTATTAGAAAATAGAAAGAAGATAGAAACACGGGTTGCCTCCCGAGAAGCGCTTTGTTTTTGTTAACCGAGTCACGAGCTTGACTCGACCCCGAATTTAATTGTCCATGGGGAAGGTTTGGAGATCCGGGACAACCATGGGTGGTATGTCCCCTCCAAAGTAATGTTTGAGTCTATGACCGTTCACCTTGAAGTTAGGTCCGTTGGTTGAAGATAACTCAACGGTACCATAAGGGAAAACTTGGGTGACGGTGAACGGTCCGGTCCAGCGGGTCTTAAGCTTGCCCGAGAAAATCTTTAATCGAGAATTAAAGAGAAGGACTCGATCACCAACGTTAAAGACGCGGTTCTTGATTTTGGAGTCGTGAATCTTCTTCGTTTTCTCTTTGTAGATTAAAGAGTTCTCGTAAGCTTGATCACGAAGTTCATTAAGTTCATTCATTTGAACTTTCCGGTGATCCCCCGCGGTCTTAAGGTCGAAATTGTAGTGCTTCAAGGCCCAATAGGCCTTATGTTCAAGTTCGATAGGGAGATGACAAGCCTTCCCGTACACAAGCTTATAAGGAGTACACCCGATGGGTGTCTTAAACGCGGTACGGAAGGCCCATAATGCATCTTCCAACTTATCGGACCAAGAAGCACGGTTTTCACCTACGGTTCTTTCTAATATACGTTTCAAACCACGATTTGAAACCTCAACTTGCCCACTAGTTTGTGGATGATACGCGGTAGAAAGTCGGTGGGTAACCCCATATTTAAGCATGACCTTTGCGAATTGGTCATTGCAAAAATGAGTACCGCGATCACTAATAATAGCACGAGGAGTTCCAAAATGGGCGAAGAGAGATTTTAAGAACCTACAAACAACTCGGGCATCATTAGTGGGGAGCGCTTTCGCTTCAACCCATTTTGACAAGTAGTCAACGGCCACGAGAATGTACTTGTTCCCTCGTAAAGACGGGAACGGGCCCATAAAGTCGATGCCCCATATGTCAAAGATCTCGCAAACTTGAATTGCATTTTGAGGCATCTCATCACGTTGCGAGATTTTGCCTTGACGTTGACAAGCGTCACACCGTGTGACCAAATCATGGGCATCTCGGTAAATAGTCGGCCAATAGAAACCGGAATCAAAGACTTTTTTAGCGGTGTAGTTGGCACCATGATGTCCCCCGGTGGGTCCATTGTGGCAAGCCGTGAGGATATCAACGGCTTCTTGGCTGTATACACACCGTCTAATAACTTGATCCGCACAAATCCTAAATAAGTATGGGTCGTCCCAAAAATAATGCTTAAAATCCTTAAAGAACTTCTTCTTTTGTTGGGACGACATCCCTTTCACAATAAAGTTCCCCGCATGGTAATTTGCAATATCGGCAAACCATGAGGTGTTAGAATCACCAAGAAAGTTACCATCCCAAGTGTCTCAAGAGGAAATGTTTCAGTAATTTCCTTTTTCTCGGGATCACTTTGATGGGGATTCTCTAGTCTGGATAAGTGGTCGGCCACTACATTCTCAAAAAAAATGCAAAACAAAATAAGAAACATCAAGAATAGCCAAACCAACAAATTAAAATTAGTAATAAGACTAAAGATCGAGACTTTATAGTTTCTAATCTTCGGTAAGTATTTTAGGTTCATCATAACAATGTAGCCTACCTGCAAAAACATGAATAAGTCATTACAATGGCACGGTTTCCACTTGGCTGTATGACAGATTTAGAAAAGGAAAAAAACCAAGGCGGATGAACGTATAAGAATATTAAGAGGGTGTTTGGGATAACTTATCTTTAACTGTCTATGGTAAGCATGTTTGTTGCAGTGAAGTATCACGCCTGCAAAAGGGACAACAATATATCTGAGGAACCATAAGATCGAAAGATCACATATCTTTCCACAATGACAATGAAGGAAAATTATGTCCAACAAAGTTAGTATAATGTAATATTTAGATAGCAAATATATATACACCACTTACCAAGTATGAAAGCGGTTGACTAAGCTGATTTTACAAAGTCACATACCCACGGGGTGTTTGTTTCGGCTTATATAGCCGGCTTATGGCTTACTTAGTTTAGGCTTATGTTTCATAACCTCACTTTTTTGTGGCTTATTTTAAAACTTTCTGGCTTATTTTAGTTTATTACCACCCATTATTCTGTTGGTTGCTACTTCTGGAACTACACTCATTTCAACATGCAAACACACTCATTTTAGCTCTTGTTTAAGCACTTAAACCTACCCATTTCAGCCCCCAAATTAGCACCTAAACCCACCCATTTTAGCCCACCCAAACGCACCCATTTCAACAGGAATCACACTCATTTCAGCCCTTATTTAAGCACCCAGACCTACCCATTTCAGCCCCCATAGCATTTTTATTAATGTTAAAACTAAAGTGGCAATTCAACTCGTTTGGGTTAAGTGTTTTCTCAGGTTTAACACGTAATCATCGCCTCAAATGGAAACTATATCAGCAATAGTATTTATCACCATAAATAGAAAAGAACACATAATTTTCCATCCACCTTGTGGAAACTAGAAGGGGGGATTGAATAGTTTACAAGTTCGTTTACGTTTTAAGAGTTTGCTTTCAAAATATTTAGATTCGAGTTGTACGTTTAACCAATTCACAATATGAACAAACAATATAACAATCTAAACTAAAGCTAAATAACAATGATAATAATATGAAGAGATAAGGAAAAGGAACAATCAAACCAAGACGCCAAGATTTTATAGTGTTCGCTACGAAGATCACCTCGTGTCGCCCTACTCCATCTTCCGAGTATCCTACTCGAGATTGTTCACATGTCAACCAAGCTCCCTTTAGGCGGAGAAAACCGTTTACACGTCGCTTACGTTGTTTTCCGACACTAAGCTAAATGTCGAGTCCTAATCTTAGCTAGAACCAATCTACCACTTCATAATCAATACACAATCACTAGATCTACACTATCGGATTTACACACAATCCGAATCACACAAATACACAAGATAATTACAATAGAGATTTGATACTTAGAAGAAGAGAGGAGAGATCACTAAATAACAATTCGTTTCTTGGCGAATATGAATGTTCTTCTCTTGCACTTGAATGAGAAAGAAGAGATGAGAAGAAGAGATTAGATCACTTGAAACAAGATCTAAGAATGTTAGTGATCAAGAGATTTAGAGAGAGAAAGAAGATTTTAGAGAGAGAAAGTTATCTAAAAATTTCATGCTAAGAGGTCTAATTTTCTGCAAGGAATGGAGCAGTATTTATAGGCAGGAAAACCCAACGGTCACTGAAGGCGGTCACGGCGGTCCCAGATATATTTGGGGGGCCGCCAGGCCTATAAAGGGGCCGCCCATAGACTCCGCTCCTGTTTTTGTCTTTTTTGTGAAGGTTGTAACTGTTATAGAACTTTCCATTTTTGGGAGAAAATTTGAATTTCAAATTTTAAGTTTTTAATAAAACTTTTCTTTTAATTAGTAAATATTTTGTAAATGTATTTTTAAGAAAATACTTTTGTAGAATTAAAAGTGAGGATTAAGAGAAAAATATTTTCTTGATCACTAATCATGCTTAATGATTTTATTTGTCCATACCTTAAGTGATCACTAATCTTAGAAATGGAATTTTACATTTAATAATTTGTAAACGTTTAATTTTATCATAAACGATTTTACATTTTGTTATTATCAAAACGTTGAGAGGTCAAAAAATATAAATAGCGTTTTTAGACATTATTTGTATTAACATATTTTAGTATTCTAAGTCACGCCACGTCTTTTAGGTGGTACTTAGGACTTCTTGTGTTATCCGACGTTCTTATCATTCTTCACATTTCATTACTAAAAGGGCGCGCGTTCGAGGAGTTTCCTAGTTGATATTTGTTGATCCGTGTTTGTGCTCATTTCTCTTTATTGCATGAGGTGAGTTCATAACCCCGTCTTTTCTCTTTTAATGGTTTTCATAAACTGTTTTCGGGGTGAGAATACATACTCGTTTTACCAAGTAAACTCATTGATTTTTACTACATAAGCGTTACATGGCTATTTTTACTAAAGCTTTCACTTGCTTACTACATGACTTTTAATACATGGTTGTTTACTCATGAATTTACTAAAGCTTGATTTGCTTACTACATGATTTGAGATCATTGAATTCCTATATGAAAATCGAGAGTTTTGAACACATTACTTGTTTTAAATTGGACATAAGTGCTTTTAAACTGTATGCTATCTAGATTGTTGCGTGAATATTATTGCCTAGGTTACCATAATACCAATTAAGTCCCTTTTATCATGAACCGTTAATTACCTTCTAGGGGTAAGCGTGAATGTTTTGGGTAGATCTATTGGGATTGACAATCCCCGCCTTGAATTTTTGGTCACAAGTTGGCCATGGTGCATTTAACATGGTGAGGACAGTTAGGGTGTTTTGGCATACACCCTATATACAGTAAGGGCACAAACAAGTTAAGGTTTCGGGGTCATGAGCTTAGTGAAATAATATATGTTTTTCATTTAGGCTTTGTGAATTTGTTTCTCTTGTCTACACTACTAATTCTTGTGGTCCACTACTGAACATTACCTGATTCATTGAATCACTACTAGGATTTCGGAAATAATACTTTGAAATATTGTAATGCTACTTTTCTTACTGAAATATTACTTGAATTATTTCAATACGGCTTTTACTTAAACCTATGAATTCACCAACATTATTTTTGACCTTTTTTGCATGTATTTTCTCAGGTTATTATATTGCTAGCAAAGCATTGGGAGCATTCGAGTCGCGCAGATATAAATATTTTTGAAGGCTTTATAATTTGAGTATCATTCGACAAATGTTTGAAAATGTTTTCTATTACATTTTAAATGGGACCTATTGTAACTCTAATATTTTATAAAAATTATCGAATAGTTGACTTTTCAAAAAGTCTCACTTAGAGTCGTTTTCTGTAACTTGTACTTTATGCTATGAAGTAGCACCCCGAGTGGTATTCTGATGCGTTGTGATTTTGGGGGGTGTTACATTTGGAACATTTCGTTTCTAAGCAGAAGATCCGTTTTCAAGTAGTGTTCGATCGATTACGTATTAATCCATATTCGATTGATTGGTCTCAGGTTATCAACAAAAAAGATTTGTCTAAGCCACTTCGTTTCTTTTTGTCTAAGTTGCTTCTTTTTTTTGTCTAACTCACTTCCTTTTTTGTTTGTCAGTTTCGGGAATATCCTCATTCATAGGTTCGGGATCTACATCTATGAATTGAAAGGTCCGAATGATCAACAGTTTTTAGAATTAATAGGTCTTCAAATCGTTCATTTGAAAAAATTGAAACCCTTCTTATTGGATGATCATGGGACTTGCCAAAAATCAAAATTATTGATCAACGAAGGAACAATATCACCGTTTTTGTTCAATAAGATACCAAAGTGGATGCTTGACTCATTCCATACTAGAACTAATTGTAGGAAATCCTTTTATAACATGGATTCCTATTTATCAATGATATTCCACGACTAATACAATTGGCTGAATCCCGTGAAATCATTTCATAGAAGTTCATTGAGATCTTCTTTTTATAAAGCAAATAAAAATCTAAATATTGTTCAAACTAAACAATTTTTTAATGCTTAGTTAAATCTTAAAAAATAAACAATTTTTGACATAATTTCTGGTAAATTCAAAGTTAACTTATGATCCTTATATTTAAGTCAATTCTGGATGAAGTAAATTTATTTCTAGTTTATTGTTTATCATTATTTAATAATAATCAACCTAAAAGACTTAACTTTTGATATTTAATGATATAAACCTAATATGTAAAAAAAGAAAAGACAAAAAATATGTACTCATATTTTTATTGTCCCTGTAAAATGTAAATAGAATTTTACCAGCTACACTTCTATCCATGGTTGTTAAGATCTCGATTCTGATCTTAGGATCTTACGATTTTACGATACTGCAAAGCAAAAAACGATCCCGATCTTACATAGGATCTTTGCAAGGTTAAGATCTTATAGGATCCCGATCTTGACCATAGGATCTTAAGATCTAATCTGATCCGATCCTACTTTTCTCGAACCGTAAACTTAAAAACTACAAATTTATGGATAGTGTATTGTACAATTAAAAAAACAACATTTAATCTTCTTAAACATTTTATAAACATAATTTATGACAACTTTTTTATGAAAATTTCATATAATTTTGTATTTATGGTATATAATAACTTATAGAATTGTATAATATTACAAAGACTATTAAGAAAATGACATCATAGTAGGATCTTACGATCCCGATCCAATCTTCGATCTCGATCTTGCAAAGACGAAAACGATCCTGGGTAGGATCCCGATCTTGAAAACCTTGCTTCTATCTACATTTATTAAGTTTTAGAGAAGCAAATACACTCTCTAGTGAAACTTATTTTATATTTTTTGTGACATTTTTCTACCTTTAGCGGCATTTTTTTTGTGACATTTCTTCTATGAGATATTAAAATGATTATTTTTTTTGACATTTCTTCTTTGAGATATTAAGATGATAACTTTGTTTTTTTACATTTTTTTACTTGTTTGTCACTATTTAATAATAATCAACTTAAAAGAGTAAAGGTTTAATATCTAATGACATAAACTATAATTGTAAAAAAGGCAAAGAATATATACTCATTTTTTTTAGATTTTTACCTTTTGTACTTCTGTTTACATTTTCTAAATTTTAGAGAAGCAAATAAATTCTATAGTGACACTTTTCTTTAGAGGTGGCAAATGGGTCGGGTTGGGTCGGTTTGAGTCATGGGTCTAACAAGTCATGTCTTAAACATGGGTCTAACAGGTCATAGGTCAAATGGTTTGGGTCGGGTCGACCCACTAAAATTATTACGTTTCGTCTGATTTCTTACGTTTTCGTTCAATTTCTTCCGTTTTCATTTGAGGATCGTCAAAGTTATCAAAGTCATCATCTTCATACAGGTCTTCACCATGATTTTCCTTCCATTGTTCATACAAGCTTTTCTTTCCCCCTCCACTGCCACTTTTAGAAGCCTTATTAATATTGATGCTCGTAGAAGCCATATAAGTGGCAGTTTCATCGTATACCTCTTCCACTTCGCTATCATCATCCTCATTAAACAAATCATCAACATTTTTAGAAACCACATTAAAAGAACTAGGAAGCGTTGATTTAGATAACCTGTAAATTTTGAAGTTCTAAAGGCTTGAGTACCTAAAAAGTTCGTTTCAACATATCTGATGCACAAGTATTAGTAGCATTTTTAGTTTTTGTTTTATACTTCTCAATTAGATTTACCAATATATGTGGGTGATACAAATGTTTGAGTGTAATATGAGTTTTCTGTTTAACCACATGCCTAAATCTAATGAGCTAACGGGTGGTGTGGTGGGATATGAAGTAGGCTTAATGGTTCATAGAGATGGTGTGTGGAATAATACTTTTTTACCATCCTGAGCAAGCTCGCACACCCTTACTATTCATACGGTTGCCACAACTGAATGTTCTTTTCAAGCCCGTGCTCATTAGAGATAATTTGATTGTATAAGGTAATTAAGTATAATTACTAAATTACTATGCCAAACCTTGCCTACACCCTACAGAGTGTGACATGTAGTGGATATGTACAAGCTTTAAACTATATACTAACCAATTATTCTTAGGCCCCGTTTGGTTCGTCGTAATTGGATATAATTGTAATCTGATTACATTATGTAGGCTGTTTGGTTCGCAATATGAAGAGAATTGTAATTCAGATTACATTACGTAAGTTGTTTGGTTTGCGTTGTAACTGTAATTCAGTCATTACAATTACATCAAAAGAGGGGATTCGGATTACATAAGAAGTTGGATGGAAAGTTTTGAAGTACGTTGTAATTCAGTATTTTATACTTTAAATCATCGGTATTTATTATTATTACTATTATTATTATTATTATTATTATTATTATTATTATTATTATTATTATTATTTAATATTATTATTATTATTATTATATTATATAAATATTAAAATATTAATAATAATAATCTTGATTATTATTTTTTTTATTTATTATTACTATTATTATTATTATTTATTATTATAATTATAATTTTATTATTATTATTAATACTATTATTATATTTTATAAATATTAAAATAAAAATAATAATAATCTTTATTATTATTATTATTATTTTATTACTATTATTATTATAATTATTTATTATTATTTAATATATTATTATTATTATAATAATTATTATTATTATTTATTATTATTATTATTATTATTTATTATTATTATTATTATTTTATTATTATTATTATTATTTATATTATGTATTGTTATTATTATTATTTATTAATATTTATTATTATTAGTATTATTATTTATTATTTTATAATTATTTATAATTATTTTTATTTATTTTTATTATTAGGTGTTATTTTATTATTATTATTTTCTTATAATAATAATCATTATTATTTTATTATTTAATATTATTATTATTATTTATATTATTTTAATTATTATTATATTAATTTTTTAAGTTTTAGTAAAAAAATTGAATTACATTACGTTGCGAGTCAACCAAACACATCGACAGATTTCATCAATTACAAATACAACACATTACAATTACAACACATTTCAATTCTTTAAATTACAATTACATCAAATTACAATTCTTTCGGAAGATTACAATCCTTAAAAAACATTCGGTGAACCAAACGACCCTTAGAGATACTTTGATCATTTGTGTTCAAATATTAAAAAATTATCTTAGAAAGTTGATGATTGTTTATAACCTGTTCATGGGTAGCAAACCAACGTCAACTAATATTATAGTAAACACTAAAGATAAATCGAGTAACAACTTTTTTTTCCTTCAAAAGTTAACAATATATATGATTCGTAAAATACAGTTGTCAAAGGCGTTTGGAAAACAGCTGATGACCTTGGTAGTGGGCAACAACGATTAATAAAAAAAGAATTGTTTTTAATTCAAAAAGGTCAATATGAGCACGTCATGGGTTGATCCAAGTAATGATCCATCTAAATGGATCGACCCTTTAGTGTCTTTAATTTTGTCAATGGATCGTGTTTTTAGCCCCGTTAGATCATGTAAATGGGGCAACTTAGATCGGATCTGGATCGTGATCCGACCCATTGACATGCCCTATTCTAAAATTTTGTTGAGCTTTGGTGTAGGAACCATAAAAACCATAAATACGAAAAGAAAAAAACAAAAATGAAGAAAATAAACTCTTGACCATAAATAAATACTTAGGTTTTTCATTTTTACCATAATAAAAAGTTTATTTATTGCCTCCCCATCAAGGATAGCTTAACTCCACTAAGTTCTATAAAAAAATCTCAAAATTGCTAGGCGTGTGCAGAAAAAATCGAAAAACCCAAAACTAAATCGAAAACCAAAAAAACCGAACCGAAAAATCCGACCGAAACTAAAAACTGATGGTTAGGTTTTTTCTTTTTAAAAAACCGAAGAATTTCGGTTCGGTTTCGGTTTTCGTCCAAAAACCGAACCGTAAAAACCGAACCGAACCGAACCAGTATAAATAAATAAATCCAATTTTTAATTTTTTATTTATTTTGTGGGTGAAATTATAATTATAATACATATATATTTTAATGTTTATATATGTGTTTGTTATGTACGTGTGTTTACTTGACAATATATCGTTACATATATGACAATGATCATATTATGTGTATTTTCACTTGCATGTGTGTGTCTCATTTATATGTGTAAATTGTATAAATTTAGGTAAACATTATTAGTCTCATATTGACAAAAAAATAAAAACGAGTTTATTAATATAAATTATCCACATACAAATATAAACGGTTTGAAACCGAAAAAGCCAAAAAAACCTAGAAATCGAAAAAACCGAACCGCCAAAAACAGAGCGGTTTCGGTTTTTGGTTTTATAAAAACCTATTATTTCGGTTTGGTTTCGGTTTTCGCTAAATCCGACTCAAACCGAACCGTTCACACCCCTAAAAATTGCCACCCTCGACAATAATAACCATCACGAAATTCTTTTGAAACATGAAAACTTTTGAACTTTGAAGTGATTCAATTGTAGGCAGCATGTGCAAGCTCATATAACGAGTTAGCCTAGCTAATGATAAATTCTATACCTACAGTTTCAGTTTGGAAATGATACTAGAGCTTTATTATAGTTGATTTCTTTCTTTTTAACATGAGCCTGAGAGTTATATTAAATAAAAAAAATGTTGGATACTAAGGGACTCATCCCCACTATCCATCTAAAAAGAAATCAATAGCTTAGATTAAAAGGATTTTAGGGGCCGTTTAGTTGGCGAAAAATATCTCATTTTTCAAGGAAAATTTTCATATGAAAAAGAAAATATTGAAAATCCGTTTAGTCGCATTTTTTCAACAATTTTCAAAAAAAGTAGAATTCTCATTCTTACTTTTTTCAACATTTAAAAAAAAAAAATTTAAAACTCAATTTATCATTTCTAACATGTGCCCTCAAGCACATGTTAAGCTATATTTAATAAACACGAACTTTTTTTTATACATTAAAAAATGCATTTAATTCTCATTAAAAAGAATTATATGTTGCCATAATTAAATGTAAAACTTTACATTATATAAAACTGAAACATGTGCCCTGGGGCACATTTTAAAAAATCCTATTTATCATTCTCATTTTTTCTTTCTCATCTCAATAAAAAGAAAATATGTAACTCGGGTCTCAACTCTTCTCTAAAGAAAAAAACAATTCTCTTCTCTAACACATATATTTAATGTTATTACACATTGTACATCTAGCGTGTTGTTTGTTACTAAATTTCTCAAAAGATAAAAATGTTAGGAGGATTACAATGTTGCACTCTTCTAAATGCACATGTACAAAACTTTATTATATAAAAGACTAGTTTATTGACCTGTGAAATTCACGGGGCCTTAAGAAACCGTTTATAGTGTTTTTTTAAGAGATCGATTTGTAGTATTACGTAAATAAATTACATGTTGGCCCCGTTAATAGAAAATATTAATGTTAAATTATGATACAAATAAATTATTGAAACACTATAAACGATATTTAATTTTTTATGATATACAAATTTAAGAATATATCAGTTTGGAAAATAGTAAAATAATCTAACAACAAAATAAAAAAAATATGTAACAACAAAACACACATAATATTTATGCTTTTAATAAAAGTTTAGTAGATGAACATCTTCTAACAAAGATGACTTTCAAACTCTACAAATTAACAATCTAATTCCTTCTTCCCTTTTGTTTGAATCCTGTTATAACCCCTGAAATTGGGATTAATCATTGATTGATTAATCTCATATCGAGCGTGTTAGGCGGGTTTCTCATCTTGGATTTTTGTAATTTAGATTTGTTATTCTCCTCTTTAAATCAATTAGACTCCGGTTTAATCGCGCTTCATCTGAAAACCCTGATCTGATTTTCTTTTCAATCCTTTTTATCTTGTTCTCCCTTCAAGCTTAAGATTTCTAATGGGGAGTCTATAATCCAAAGAGACGACGTAATCCGTATTTTCTATCTCCAATTATTTACAAATTTTCGAAAATTTTTCTGCAAAAAGCTATTTCAATCATTAAACAATACGACATTGTTGATTCTTTATCCCTCAGAAAAGACGATAAAGGTAATCTTTGGTTTTGTTTCGTTTTATCAACGTGTTTAAGTTGATACGCATTGTGAACAATTATCACATTTTTTGGGTGGGTCAATTCAAGCGTCACCTAATAAGGCATGAATCAAAGACTAAACTTTAACAAGGTCAAGGAAATCATAAAAAGGTTGCTAATTCGTCTCGTCCTAATAGTGGGAATTCTGGGAGTTCTAATTCATATGTTAATGCGGTAAAAAATCATAAGTCGGTTGATCATGACTCCCCTGCCATTGTTCTTGACGAAGATTGTGGCTCCAAAGACTTATCTTCCATCCTTAATGGGTAGATTAAAGAATTTAGCGGCCCTTACCAAGCGCAAGAACGCTCTATAACGAAGGTTTCGTGACCTGAATGTAAGGTACTTAGGGAATTGTGGTTTCTCTAGAATATTTCCTCTGAAATCGAAAGAGGCATTCCGCGATAATGTGGGAATTCTCTTTGGTTTCTCACGAAATTCGCCAAGCTTCTTTCGATATGCAATCCCTAGGTCTGCATTGGTGGGTAAATTGAAGGTGTTCCATTGAAACTTGACTTTTGAACACTTTCAAAAGAATTGTCACCAGGTGGAACTTAATCGACACTGATGAATCCTATGAATATGTTGCCCACTCAGAAACGATTATTGTTCACTAATCCATCTCAAATATTTATGAATACGTCAAGATCATTTCCTGAAAAGTGATTGGATTCGTCTAAGAGAGTCCTGGTTGGTCCCTGACCGGTGGAGACTCAGATGAGAATTATCTATGACAATGCCATTAGAAAAAGGAATGAAGAACCTTGAATCTGAGAATGATTGTACAACTCTTTCGAAGTTCCAGATACGTTGTTAAAATGAAGGTTTCAAAAAGAACTCATCTGTGATCTTTTGCTATACCTTTGCTTAACAAAAAGACAAAGTAAATAACATAAAAAGTGTACAAATTCTAGTCCCTAATTCCCACCGGTTACACCTAATAATCACAATGATGATACAGGATAAAATCTGTTAATGATTTGAAGAGGAGAAGCTCAACAGACATAAATTCTAACAATGCCAACCTCAAAGAAAATGTAGATGAATCCCAATTTCGGTCATTTTAAAATCATGCACCGAAAGATTCAGGCTCCATTTAGGTGTCTTATGGAAGAAGTGGAAAGTTGGCCAAACAATGGCCCTTATAACATGGATGGGTGATTAAACAATCTGTCCGATATGATTAATCTCAAGACTCGATTGTAATCGAAGAATTTTTGTCCCTAATAAACAACCTCGCTCAAAAGGACAAAAAAAAGATTGGCGCAAAAAGAGTGAGGTTAAAGAATAAGTAAATTTGCAGCAATTAAGAAAACAAGAGATGGAGAGATTGATCTTTTCAGTGTCTCGTGTTGGGTAATTCCGAACTTTTAGCATCTTCATATAATTCGATAGGCGAATTCATGAATCTGTGTTTTGCATCCCAACATTTTTGTAAAAAAAGCCTTCACTATTTTGGATTTTTTTATCATTATTTAGGGGTGTTTGGTTATTAACGTATTGACCTCAAGATTATTGCGGTCCTATGCTCCTGCATGATCCCGTATAAACGTATGCTTTGACTACATTGCGGCATGTTATTAATCATGGCAAGGATAGGTTGTGATCTATGGGACTCCAATGAGGTTCGCGTCAAATCAACGGTTTGGTACTAATTTTAATGTTCTTGGGGCGAATATTTTTAATTCTTTTATTAATTCCACGGGTCTTGAAGAAGTTCAACTGAGTGAGTAAATGCCTTTTTCACTTGGTGTCATAAGACTCGACCAAAATGAGCAATAGTTGGAATAGATTTTTTTGTATCTAACAATTTGCTAAATATTTTCCTCTCACATTAGCGCATTCACTTTGGACAGATTCTGATCCGATCACAGACCATTCTTCTTCCGAGAGTCGGCCCATGATATGGTCCGGTTCCTTCCGAATCTTTCACATAGGATTCATCTCGAGGGCTTTAATATTCGTCAATCTTCAACTTGTAATTCTGTGCCCCATTTCTGTTGACTCTAATGGAATGCGTAATCTTGGCGGTATTGAAATTCTTAAAGCTCACACAAGATTTGGATTAAAGATAACAAAATGAAAAATTTCTACAATTGCAAATCTTAAAAGATAACCATAGAGCGGTTATTGACAAAGGTAACAGTACTGAGGTAAAGCGGAAAAAAGAATGGAGGTGTTGGCTGCTCTTCGTAACATTGATCATATTCATTCAGGATTGGCTCAAAAGGCCAAGATCCACATTCATCGAAGGCAATGAAAACTCAAAGTTTTTTCCAAAAAACGGAATTTTGAATAAAAAAACGTTATCAAATAACATTCAGAGGGTATTACGATTATGCTTTTGGAAGGAGCACAGCCTAAGGAGTCAAACAAAAAATTTCTTTCTCATTTTCAGGATAGATTTCGCTAATCCTTCGAGAGCTGCTAATATTAAAAATTGCCAAAACTATTTCTGAAGATCAAGCCGGACCCGAGCGAAGAAGTTTCTAAAGCAGGAGATTAAAACGGCTGTTGGGCTGTGCACAACAAACCCCAGGCCCTGACGTTTTCTTTGCTTTTATCGGCATTTTTTTGACCGGTATTGACACAGATTTTATATCGGGTATATCATTTCTTCATTCATGGAAAATTCCCCTCCTGGTTTAACGCATCAATTATAGCTATGATTCCCAAAAGTTCGGACGCGAACTTGGTCATGGACTTAGACCTTATTACCCATGGAAGTGATCTCCAAGATCATTGCCAAAGATTTTGTCTAACAGCTTGTTAATGTTTTGGGACATAGTTTGAATGAAGTCAATCTGCATTTTGTTTTTTTATCGCCGAAAGACAAATGTTAGACGGTCCCGTTTATATCTTAAGAATTCACATGGTGACCAAAAAAGAAAAAACTCTAATTTTTAAGGTCGTTTTGAAGGCCTTCGAGCATTAATGAGATTTTGTTAATATGTTCTTTAAAATTCGTTTCAGTTAAATGGCGTTACTGATTTCAAAGTTGCCCTAACTTCTTCTAAGTTCTATTCTTTCTATAGGATGTTCCTACGAAAAGTTCCAATTCCTATAAAGGGTTGAAACAAGGCATCCTTTATCCTCTTTACCTCTTTATCTCGGATGAAGCCTTCATTTACTTTTCAAAGGATCGTAAACGCGAATTTTTAAAGGATTGTTTAATCAATCGTTATGCTTTCGCATAATTTCTATTGCGGATTGATGCAATTTTCTTAGGGGATGGAGTGACGTAATATCCTCCACTTTAATTCACGTTGAAATGCCTTTTCCATGCTTCGCGGCCTTAAATTAACTAAAACAAAAGTAAGATAATGGGAGTAAGGAGAAATGCTCAGCATCACAAGCGGCTGCAAAATTAATGTCTCGTTTGCTGTTTGTGTCCTTCTACTATCCTTGGGACTAGAGTTGGTTTCAAGACACGGGTCATAGCATGGCCAGAGATGTTAAAAAAGTAAATCGCTCACTTTCCAATTGAAAATTCAAAACTTTATCTAGTGTGTTACGTTAAAAACTTTGTTGAAATCGGGTAGTTCTTTTCCAGCTTCACATTCGAGTGTCAAAGTTCCGTCTAATGCGTCTGAACTTGAGTCATAAATCATTTTTCTTAATGGCCATGATCCTAAGTATAAAGCTTCTAGTTAATTAAACAATGTTTTGACAGACAAAAAAACGCGGCCTAGGTTGTCCTTCGGATCGTAAATAATGCGGGATGATTAATCGGTTTGGAAGTTTCTCTCGCAAAAAGACTCGCGTTACAAATTATTGTGGCTATTCCGTGTGGTAATAATTCTTTCGAATGGACTTCTACGGCAATTCATGATTTTCGTTGGTGAGTAAGTTACGATCCTCCAAAAAAAAGGGATGTACTTTTGATTTTCTGACTCATAAATGGCAACGGGATCCACCTAAGTCTGTTGGATCATTGGGCATACCCTAGGGCATTTGGAAACAATTGTCCCAAATTATACCCCGTGTACCTCAAAGGTGTTACTAGTTAGTTCCAAGAGAGGCGACACATTCGTCCGCTCCTTCCGCGAATTTCCGAATGGTATCGAGCAAAATCAATTCGACACTTGGTAAAATTGGTTCGTCTGTCCCAATCGTGCCTTCGCGACAATATTTGGAATGCGAGATACTAGATTTTTCGTCCTCTCTCGTAACGTATCGTCAGATGCCGTCCGAATATTGAGAAAAACTAAGTAAAGTTGTCCCATAAAAATCAACTCTTCCTGAAATATCAAGATCCGTTGATTTACCTACCCGTTCAACATTTCTCATAGAGGGATTTACCTTCAGATATGTCGTGTCCCATATGGTGATAATGCTATTGAATCGACGGACCATTTGTTCTTTAGGTGTGAGTTTAGAACATTCTTAATAGGTTTTGAACTGTGGAATGTGGAGCCCGCAAACTTAACTCATACAAATGGAAGTCTGCTTGTTTCAATTCGTATGATTCGCAAACTCAAAAAAATGTTCAAGGAGTTTGGTTTTCCATTTGTGGTAACGTTTGATCGATCGAAACAACTCCTGTTGACGAGAAAAAACGTCGAAGATCGATCTTATTGATAATGGTCATTCTAGTTCTTTTATCGGTGTAATATAGATCTAAAACCGCTGCGTAAGGAACAAAAAAAAAAAAAAAAAAAACAAATGGCTCAAATATTATTGTTTTGTAATCTAGCTCCTTGCTAGTTTTTGTTTCTAATAAAATCGCCGTTCCAAAAAAAAAAAAAAAGTTTAGTATACCTCAATATGTTTATATAAGCGATCGATTTGTTCTAATACGTTAATATATGATGATATGTTAGATATGTGTGAATATAAAAATAGTCATGCAATAGACATCTAATATATTTTCGTACATACTTTTGTTTACGTTTTCGGTAAAAAAGAAAGAGCAACACTTCTCCCAAACTATTTATTATAACAAAATATGCTTTTTTATTGATAAAACTTTGATACTAAAAAGATATAGTTTTTATATAAAGTTTAATTATTTTTATGCTAAAAAACTTATATACAAAATAAGTAAATTATATACACAAACCTATGTACCAAAAAAACATTTAATATTTTTTTTTGGAACGGCAATTTGTGGCTACATGGCCCCTAGCCCAGAAGACGTAGCGAGCTCACACAACCAGGTTGGGTCCAGCCCAGAAGGCAATGGCACCATTCCCTTTACACACGCGGGAGGAAACCCCTATTGCCCTAGACAAGGCTCGAACATGAGACCTTGCCTAGGAGGGTAAAACCTCCATACCATTAGACCAAATGCCCGTTGGTAAAAAAAACATTTAATATTACTTTTATGTAATATTTTTTGTTGACTAAAGTAATACTTATCGACACAATTTATTGTTGCATATGCTTCTTTACTGTCAAACACCTGGAGACATGCATACTGATAATCTCACGCCATCTATGTGTTTCTAATCATTTGTCTTCACAAGTCCTTCAAAGAAAATCTATTTTAATTTGTTTCTTCATACAATCGATTGAGATCTACTATAATATTGTAAGTTTTTTTTCTATTTTTGTATTTCTTGTTATAGTTTATTAACCCGTCAAATTCACAGGGCCTAAATTTAATACCGTTGAATAGTGTTTATATAAGAGGTCGATATGTGATATTATGTGAATAAATGATATGTTAGATTTAGGAATAGAAAACATTAATGTTAAATCATGATACAAATAACTTTTTGAAACAACTTTTGAATCATTTAATTTTTGTTGGTATATAATTTTGATAACATTTCTCTTTGAAAGGAGTAATATACGTAACAACTAAATAAATAAAATTTGTAAAAATAAACACACAAAATATTTGATGACATTTAATAAAAGTTTGATAACAAAAATTACTTTTTATATTAACACTTATAAAATGTGGGATATATGTTTCGAAAATACTGAAAAAAATATATGAATAAGTTAAGCGTTACCTTTTTACATCATATTTATTACAAAAAAATTAATATCAATATTAATGATAAAAAAACTTTATTCACTTCATAATCTTCCTAATGTTATTGATTTGAAACATAAAATATGTAAAATACGCAAGTGATAATTGAATGAAATAAAATAAAAAAAACTATTTACTTCCTTAATCAATTTCATTTAATCCTCGAGACATGCAACTTAATAGTTGCTCCCCCTTGCAGTCTTTGTAATTATTTGTCTATACAACTTGGTTTGAAAACAACTTACCCTTTCATTTGCTCTTTCTTTGTAAGTTTTTTTTAAACAATGTAATTGCTCAAGATTGAATAATAAACGGACATTTAATATATTAATGATCGATTGTTGAGATTATATGAGTAAAGCATCTATTAGATCGAGGCAATATAGTAATGAAAGTGAAAAATGAATGAAATGAACACAACCGGTTTTATAGGTGTTGAAAAAAAATGTAACAAAGTTAAGTATGTTTAAATTTTTATAAAATATTTAATATAATTTAGAAGTGAAATAGATTGACGACGCATAATAAATGAACACTTAACGTAGCAATGATTAATTGAGAGTAACATGCACGTGGAATTCACGGGGCCTAAATTTAAAAGCGTGGAATATAGTATTTATATAAGAGATCAATTTTGTGATATTATGTAAATAAATGATATGCTAGTTGTATGAACAGAATATATATTAATACTACATTATGATACAAATAAATTATTAAAACACTATAAAAGACATTTGCTTTTTGTTTGCATGTAATTTTGAGAACATTTCTTTTGAAAAAAAGTAAAATAATGTAACAGCAAAATAAATAAAATTTGTAACAAAAAACAAACAACATTTGATGCCATTTAATGCTATTTTGATAACAAAAGTTACTTTATATTAACACTTATAAAATATGTGATATACATTTAGAAAATACTAAAAAAAATTATGTGAAATAAGTTGAGTGTTATTTCTTTATATCATATTACTATAATAAATTTTAATCTCGATATTAATGAGGAAAAAAATCTATTTACTTCATAATCTTCCTAATGTTATTGACTTAAGACATCTTTTAAAAATACTTAAGTGACAATTCAATAAAATAAAATAAGAAAATTATTCTACTTCCTTGATCTCTTTCTTTAAATCCTCGAAACATGCAACTAAATGGTTTATTGACCCATGAATTCACGAAATTAAACTGAAAACCGTGAAGTAAGAGTTCTTAATTGTTATGAAAAGTTATATGTTTATATAAATGATCGATTGTTGAGATTATGTGAATACATGATATGTTATATATGAGCTGTTAAATTACAGTGCTATTATATAATTAACAGATAATGAAATGAAAAAAGAGTGCTACATAAAAATAAAATAAATTGTATTATTGATACAAAAGGCATAAAAATCAATTTTGTATGTAATTACCAAAAAAAACCAAACATAAACCCTTCATGCTTCTCCACCGCCAGCCACCATCAAATACCGATCACCATCCTAATTAATCATCGTCACCAAATCTTATCACACATCCGTGTCCCACCCCATCATAGACTCGCTTGATCTTGTTTTTAATTCTCCCCTGCTTTTCTATTTTCCCTGTTTTATATATATCTCCCCTTCAAATCCAACTCTGTTATTTTCGATCATATATGGCGGCTAGAAATCGTTCAAACTCCACCACACCTATTGAATCCCAAATCAATACTTATGTTCTACCACTTTCCGATAAACACCTCTGACTACAAGAATTTATGCGGGAGGTGTGCAACAGTTATGGGACCGTCGTCGTATGTTTTCATTCCCAATCGTAAAATCGCAGAACAATAAACGTCGCTATTTGTCGAGTAAATTAAGGTGGGGTAATAGCTCTGATCATCCTTGTTGGAAAACCTGTGTACCCTAATGGATTGGCGCTCTATGCGCACTCTTGGCACGTAAATGTATGTTCTATGATCGTCCTCCAATTAGCTCCTCTCGGCCAAATGTTGCCCCTAGACCTACTGTTAAATCCGTTTCCAGACCCTCTGCTAATGGTGCTTCGTCGTTTGTTTCGGTTCTCAAAGGTAATCCAAATACTATCAACCATATCTCAACATCCCCTGCTATGGTTTTGAAGATGAGTTGTTGTGGAACGCGACCTCGATAACTTTGTGTTGGAAGATCAAAGGATTTCTCCTCCATAAACAACCTACTTATTTTGCTTTCGAATGAGGGCTTACAAATTGTGAGAACTTTGTGTAACCTTGGCGGTCCTATGAAGAATCCTGATTGAATTGCCATCGATCGAGACAAACGAGGTTTATGAATCACGTGGAGTCGCGCTTTCCTGGTTTATCAAATTACGCACGCTCCGTCGGATTTAGTATCTATAGGGAGCGATTGAATTGAACAGAGATATACGAGAGACAGAGCCGTTCCTCACCACCTGGTTCGCGTCCAACTTTTTCTAATATTAGGATCTTTCGTTTGGGGAGCGAGTTAGAACTGAAGGATAATAAAGGACACTGTTTTCGCTCGAATGCCATATAGTATTCAAAACAGAACAAGAGATAAACATCCTTGAAAAACATTTCAAGGAGTAGGAAAACACTCGGCGATTGGACTCCAAGTCTACCTTTCCCACCTAAGTTTTCACACACCTGCTGACCAGGTCAAAATCAGATAGAAAAAATTCTCCCACCTTACACAGTCTCACAACGGGAGCGTCTTAATTCCCACGATTCTTCTGGAGGAATCTCAGCCTACTAAAGATCAAGTTCCCCAAAGGACATAATCTTAACCAAGAGAGTAAGCGGCCTCTATATTGTGAGGTTAACATAGATGACAAGATCAAGAGTTTGGACCAGTACATGGTTTTCACGATGGAAGGTAGCGTAAGAAAATACATGAAGTGAAAAATTATTGGGATCACAAGGAGTTTTGCTATAGTTTTCAAATGAATGTTTATCCTAAAAGTTCAAGGCCCTAGGATCCAAAGCGCCAAAAAGGAATTGACACAAGGAGTATAAAACAACTAAACACAAGTGAATAATCACTTTCTATTCCAGAAACGAAAGACCAGATCATATATCTGTAAAGGACATCAAAGACTCGTTATGCGGTAAATTCCTAAGTCGATTATACTTTCATGAAACCCGTCGGTAATATCGGAGGCATTTTATGCGTTTGGGATCCAAGTCGTTTTGTAAATAAAATCACAACACTCGAGCTAACTTTATTGCTTCACTAAAATCAGCGGTTCATGCGGTCTCCAAGAAGGTGAAGTACTTATGATGAAATCTCTGATTTATGCTCCCTCAATCCTCCCTAGATATAGAGCGATATCCTCTGGCAATCACATTATCGAATCTCATAGCTCGACTGGGATGGGAATACAATGATCATGCGATTTCAATGAAGTTAGAACTGTGCTGGAGAACGCGTTTCCTGGTTCGGAGTTAAATGCACAACAATGCCAATGAATTCAATTGTTTTATTTTCTAACTCGGTGGCTTAAATTATGAAATCAGTTCTGAAGGCTTTCTACTCCATATTACTGTCTCTTCAATCGTCCAAGCAAAATGAGCTATAATAGATCGATTTTTAGTATTTGGATTGGCTCTACTCTTGGTATTTCTCATCTATACGAGAATTTGCCATCTTGATATACATCTCCTCGGAATCATCGCCCTATCCTACTTAGGAGTGGATTTTTGACTTAATGTGCCTTCCTCCTTTTCGGTCCTGATCATTCTCTTGCTCTCAATTAATCGAATTTCGATAAAATGGCGTTCTTCTGGAAACCGTGGAATAAGATTGAAATAGATGATAGAAATAAGATGGTTCAATTTTAAAATAACAAATATGCAAATCTCTTAAAAAGAAAATTCGGTTATGGTCTACAAGATTATGCAAAAAGAAATCTGGCTCACCTCTAGGAGCTTCGTATCTAATCTGCGAGATATAGACAAAAGTTAGATCAAGGGCGTATCAAACGAAAGTCATTCTTCACGAGACGGTGTAGAGAATCTTTGCGAAAAAACGATTGCACGGATAAAATACTGCTAATGCACGTGTTTTATATGACAGGGAAAGGCTAAGATTCAGTGGGCTATCGAGGCGAGGAAAACATACTAAGTTCTTCTCATGGAATGCATCAATCGAAACACGAGCGAATTATTTGGCCATTAAAGGTGTTATGGTGGGAATGGTGATTGGGTGTGGCATCTACCATGTCGTGGTTAAAGAAGAATTCGAGTTCTTCACTTTGCTAAACGGCTTTTCGAGCTCCAGTTGACTCTACGGTATAAAACTTAATTATGACTTTATCCCAAATAAGTATGCAACCTGGTCAGATGGCCACTTAAGGAGAGCCAGGTTCTCCAATAAGACTAAGTGCGTAATACGTTGTGGTCTGTGGATAAGAACTAACCGACGCGGCCCGGAGGGTTTTCTCGTTCTTGACATATTTTTTGTCAAATTCTCTAGGATACCGAAGTTTCTGGATATTTGTGAGGCGTATGGAATGGTTTATCGAACAAAGCTCCCTTTTTCTAGATGGCATGCAAACCTATCGTTCATTGCTCTCATCCCTGAAAATCAACATCCTAAGTTCGTTAACAGAATTTCTCCTATAGCTTGAATTGGGAGTCTTTATACGGTTGTTACTAAAATCTTTAGCCAATCGACCTTTCGTCGGTCCCATCCTGGGTTAAACAGATGTACAAACTGCGATCTTCCTAATATGCAGATTTTGGATGGCCCTTTATCATTAATGAACTAATTCCTGGTGTAAGCATAAGCAACAACAAGCTAAGGTGTTTCAAAGTCTACTTGTGCAAAGGCTCACGACTCTATAAGTGGGATTTTTTCAGCAAAGTGCGTACTGCTTGGATTTGGTCCTAAATGGTGCTCGTGGATATCGTGGTTGACTTCATTCTGGTATGGCGTCTTCTCGTTTCTGCTCAATAGTAAATCCCAATCGTCCGAATTCCATTTTTCTCATTGCGGTCTTCTGAAGCAAGGCAGAACCCCTTACCGCCTTCACTCTTTTTAGTAGCGTCATGGGAGATCCTCCACTTTCGGTTTCTCTAGGGCCATTGATGCTGGGGATTTTTAAGGGCATTCAAATTAACATTCAACTCTAAATCTTTCTCACCTATATTTACTGCGACTATAGGTGGTCTTTATCAGTCGCGAGTGGTCACCCTTCCAACCCTTCTGGTATTACACCAAACATTCCTCCATTGCTTTCCTTAATGTCTGCTCTTTTCGATCAACCTTACACAAGAGTAATCGCTTGGAGTTGGGGTTCGTTCTAAGTATGTCACAAGAGTGTCTGTGAAACACTAGGTTTTGCTTGACCTAATGCAAGAACCCCGTTTAATCATTTTAGTGGGTGATCTGGTTGGTGCGTATTTGTGCCAATACTCAGGCTTGGAGGATACCAAAGGAAAGCTTTAAGGCTCGATTCTCCAACTGGAAACTCACAAACCATCTCGGAGACACAGGGAGGCTTACCCTCCTTAAATCGAGTTCTAGGTCGACACCACATCTATAAAATGTCCAATTATAAAGCGCTCCAAATCCTGTGCATCATCGAATGGTAGTCCTAGCGAAGGAACTATCTTTAATGGTTCCACAAAGCAATCGAGAGGAAAATAACATGGATTAAATTGGAGAC
Source organism: Tanacetum coccineum (assembly GCA_026074375.1). Classification (NCBI taxonomy): domain Eukaryota; kingdom Viridiplantae; phylum Streptophyta; class Magnoliopsida; order Asterales; family Asteraceae; genus Tanacetum; species Tanacetum coccineum. Next base: position 51,316 of record BQNB010024987.1, read on the forward strand.
CACGACTCTCGCGTCTACAGAAAAAATGGTGGGTTAAGGAGTCTCTAGTTTTAGTCTAAGCTTTAAAATATGGCCGCTCCTTTTCTAAGTGGGTTTGGATGATTTATTTCACGGGACAATACCCTGCGTGTCGTTTGATCTTGTCTATTTCATTGGTTCAAGTAACCTTTCTCATCCCCAATTTTCGGTATTCGACGTGGCTCTCCATTATAGGAGAAATATGCATTCGCTCAAAGAATCGAGGAGTAGAATTTTGGAATTCCATTGTCGCATCCATGTGGGTAATGGCTGCTGCCTACCTAATTTTCCTAGAAGGAAGGTTTGGATCGCGATTATCACCTTGGGTGTTTTGATTCCTCGCATTTTGCCTTTGGAAACTAATAAAGATAGTTCGCTAGGCAGTGCTAAACCTGTCGTCTGTTACTTCGTCTCTTCTCCGTCCAGTTAGAGGAGATGCTGAAAGTTCGCAATTACTCTCTAACAAGAGTACATAAATGGGACGATTTTGTCTTCGTCTGGAGGATAGGTGGGTTTGGGACCTTAAATGGGGAAGGTGTCTTATTGTGTCAAAGACGTGCGAAATCTTCTGATGATGTTTTCTTCCAAAAGCCCCTATCAGCTACAAGATGGATACAGAATGTGCCAGGATAAAACATAATGTCCTCTCGCTGCGGCAGGATCCACGAAATGATTTACAACACGGTAAACCTACCAACATCGTGGAATTTGGTTTTCCGGATCTTCATGTCGCTCATTGCCACACAGAAGATGAAGACTTAGCGCATTTGTTTTTATCGATGAAATGTTGACGTCACGGACATCGTTAGGCATGTCTGCCGGTTTTTGTATGAAATTTTGCTGTACAAGAGTAACACTAATTAACAAAAAAATAAATAAAATATTAAACATGTGTACTGAAAATAACTAAGATATAGATTCTAGGGGTGGCAATTCAGGTCGGGTTCAGGTTGTCGGGTTCGGGTTGACAGGTTGGTGGGTCAGAAAACCCCAACCCGAACCTGACCCATTTAACCCGTATATATACTTGGGTTGACGGGTTAAATAGGTTACATGGGTTGAATAGGTTAAACGAGTTTTGGGTTGACCCATTTAACCCATTATATACAAAAGTTAGCACATTACACGGGTTAAACACGTTAGATATGTTTGTAGGTCGACCCGTTTAACCTATTTAACCCTTATAATAAAATATAAATAACTTTAAATTTAAGAAAAAAAATCTTAAACGGGTTGGAGGGTCGACCCGCTTAATTTATTCTCAACCTAAACCTGACTTGTTTAATAAACGGGTTAGATGGGTCGACCCAAAACCAACCCAAATATATTTAGACTCAACCCAAACCTGTTAATTTTCGTGTCAGTTTCAGATCAGGTTTCGTGTCGGGTCAGAAATTGCCACCCCTAATAGATTCTGTTGTCATGAGTTTTCTAATGTGATTGTAACTCTAAGTTTGCTATTTGGGCAAAAGATATGAAGATTGTATAGGTTAAGAAGCGAAATTTTGTGGCCTCACTCACATATGTATGTTTTTTTATGGTTGTTTCTCGCATATCTCATGTGACTTCTTTTGCTTTTTGATCTTTCCTTCCTGTAGTGGAGCATGAGGTTTCTGTGCTAGTTTTGAGGTTTCCTCAATGTAGTGGAGCATGACATTTTTGTGCTAGTTTTGAGGTTGTTATATGTTGGTGTCGGTAGTGATATAATGTACCAAGATGTAAGTTTAGAGGTGTAATTTCCATGACGAATGTTGCTCCTTTATTCAGAAACTGACAATTCAATTTATCTTCAGCAAGGGTTTTCAATCTCGGTTATTAGCCAGTGGTTCTGAAAGTTAAAAATACCTTAACTTACCATGACCCTCTAACCATTATAAAAATACCTTAACTTACCATGACCATTTGGCCATTATAAAGGATCAAACATCCCTTTGAATCAGTCAAACTAACAAAGCATTACATAATCATCAGAAAACCTTTACCTAAGTTGAACCATCCGTGTAAATTGCATTATAGCTTGATACTGCCAAATCATTAAAAAACACATTTTACATAGTCTAAAAATCACGGGCTAAAAAGGTAAATGTCAACGTATATGGTCTGATATACCATATCCGTCTAAAGGACCAATAAATAATAGGTCTCCCCGACGTGCTATTATCCGACGTGTATATATGCTATTGACTAATGGATCTTAAAGGTATGTGGTAGGTTATTATCCAACAGATATTGCACACATCGGATAATAAAGAGATGTTGCAGGCTATTACCCAGCGAGCATTATCCAAAAGCTTGGCTATAAATAAGCCAAGTCCACCTCCCTTTTAACCAGGTTCAATATCTCTCTCACTGCATATCTACTCTCTATGTATTCTCTCCCTCATCTCATTTACACAAACAACATAACATACATCACACAGTGATACTAAATCCTCTATGATCGAGGTTCTGACTTGACCGTCGGAGGGTGGTTCCCGGGGCTTCGGCCTCGGGACTCCTTCTAACGGGTTCTCTTTTGATTGACAGCACCATTCTAGGCTCGGGATGACGACACGAGGCTCACAAGAGTCATCAAGATCAACTCGACAGAAATATGCTTCAACAAATTGGCGCCATCCGTGGGACCTATTATTCAATCTACTCGAGCTAAGAATGATGGGTTTCATCTCCGATTCGTTTCTTCTAAGTCCTCCATTATCTCTTCAAGATCTTTGTAGAAGAGAGGTTCATATGGATTCTGTCTCGATCTCAGATTTTGGTATGAAATGGGGAGATGTGGTTCGGTCTTCTATTAACACGGAAAGGAAAATGGTAATGGGTGCGTGGGTTCGAAGCGAAACCCACGAGCTTTCCGTGCCGGTTCTATGTATCTATAAGGTGGTACAGATTCATTACAGTCTCAGCTCCTCGTAAGTTTCTTGCTTTACTCCCTTCGACTGCCATGAGAAAATAGAAATCCTACGTTGAAACATCTAGTTACCATCATCTCATCTCAGTTCACACTATATAAGTAACTGATAATGTGCATGAGGCAATAATATAACATGAAAAGTAAAAACATATATTTTGCACATTTGGAACAGCAGAAAAATCATTAAAAAAGACTCATGTGACCTAAGCATACGCAAGTGAGGTATTTACCAGCAACAATGCTAATTTTTCACAAAGGTACAAGTTAGCACACATATTTGTGAGGCTCTGCTTTGCGTTCAAAAGATAAATATGAAACTTTACTCGTTTTCATTATTTTTGTTAATTTTGCAAATACTGTATGTGCTAAACTCCATGGCACAATTAGAGGTTCCAGTTATATTATTTGTTCTCTATTGTGTTTAATCTCTATATATTTCAACGTACGCATGCTAAATCGTTATATCATTTTTGATAAAAAAAGAATGTGAAACTAGTACATAGCGAAATGCACATGGTGCAACTCTGTATCCACAAACATAAATGCTTTGTCTCTAACCAAAGTACAAGTGGTCATGCTCCAGTATAAATACCTAGGTTGCTTACCATAAAGTTGCTATAGGGACTTAGACACAGTCATGATTACACGTGATCTTTAAAAAGTTTCTTTGACTTAGGGTCTTAGTTACCTAAACTTACTGTAATTTATTGAGTATGCGACATGGCTAATTGTGTGACAAGATAGTATTGGTAGAAGTAGATCTTGTAAGACATAATAGCTGTCAAAATACAAAACAATTTGCATTTACAAAAGCCGATAGAAAACCAAGAAAACGAAAATTACTAGTTGTTTATCCGTTGGCCAAAGCTTTTTCTTACAAGAAAGGACAATGTGTGTCACTTTTTATCATATACTGTAACTTGTTATTCAAAAATCATACATTGGCAAGACCAAAAAAGGTACCTACAAAATACCAAAATACATAATAAAAAGTATACATGTTATTATCTAGAATAAAGAGTTGAAAAGTACACCTACTTTTCCTAGATGTATTATCCAATTTATAGTCAAAGCGAATCATATGTCTGACTTAAAAAACGAGAGTACAAACTCGTATGTTTGTGTTGAAAATTGAACCAAGTAAAAAGTAATTTTTTCTTTTTCTGTAAGATTATGTCTTTTTTATGGCATATCCTTAGCATCTTTTTGCTTTTTCGATGGTCAAAAACCTGGAACCCGTACATCGCTGCGCTGCTTCGGATCTTTGCCGTCATATCCCGCGCAGATGAATAAGAGAGTGGAAACAAATGTTACCCAATATAATTAACATGTAGAAATAAGCTAATTGCCGCGTAAAAGACATACTTTTGGTGATAGCTCGAACGCTTTATATAAAATGTTACCTCCCGATAAATATAACTCAGAGCGAACCTCCGGTCTAAATCTTCCGGACTAAGGCGAATTGGTGAACACTCACGGAACTACATACTTGTCCAAGAGCCGCCGGAGAACTTTGATCCCACGTTCCAGTTCGATCCACTGTGGAAAAGAAGCGACTGGTAAGATAAAGGTCGAATGACTAATGTATGGGCTTAGAACCTTCGACGCTACTCATCCACGACAAAATACTTTAATGAAGTTTTCAGTCATCAAATTGACGTCGTCAAATACACATGTATACATATTAGAGACGTGTGCCAAATTCATGTACATACAGAAGTTTATGAAATGCACATCCTTTTTAACTTGCATATTTACGTGCCAAAAAGTATTAAAGGAAAAAAGAAATAGTCTACTAAACAACGAGTTATATGGGTACAAGCATGCATGCCTTTTATTTCTATATTCATATGGGTACGACCAACGTCTTCTATATAATAAATCTCCCTCGGCCATTTCGAGCGTGATTTCCTTTCAGTGGGATAAGGACTCATCTCCTTCGGCATCTTAGGAAGGCCCTTCGGCGTTCTTAACGAGCGTCCTTTTGTCATTTTCTGGTTTAGAGTTTTGAATCATACGCCTCGGTAGGAGAAGCACCCCTGATGGTCATCATATTGTTTCCTTCGATTATTCGAACCTTAAACTCTCTTATAGTCATGGCAACCTTCGGGCTTACCTTTTGTGATTCGCAACTATACCTGCACTCAGCTTATGAATGGGAACGTGTTGTCCTTCGGTCCCGATCGGTGAAATCCTACTCAAGACGTACAACAGGGACGTATGGACATTCTCTCTTTATCCAAACTTCCATTGCTGATCGACACAAATACCTGCCGATAGATGTCGAAGCCTGTAGTGATAAACCCATTTCATTCGCGATTGGTCCTACAACTCTAAATTAATATTTTGTTGTCCGTTCGATGGCAACATCAAAAGTAAAATACCAACACCCAAACGAATTTCACCATTCAAACACTATCCGCCCTCCGATGGACTGATGGACGACCATGATAGTCCATCATATCATGAAATAACTCAGAACGGAGTGTTATGACTTAGGGGGGGTATGGGTTTCAAGAGGTAACCGAAGGTATAAGACTGAGGTTATTGCACCAACAGTCAACGAAAGGTATCGTGCCAGAGGTCACATAATCCGAAGATCACAAATAATTATCTCACTAGAGGACGATGGGAGGAAATGAATATTCATTACAAGTCACATATTAGTTGTACTAACTTTGTTTTGATATCTTAAATATCACATATGGTTACCTAAAAATAATTATAAGGCATGGTCGACCTCTCGTCTTCATCACAACAAAATCAAATTCGAACTGGAACTTCGCACGTGCAATCTACGAAATTTTTTCACTACAACCCTGAACGCGATGGTCGCTAATGTTCAAGCTCCCCTTCGATCGTTCCCCGTGTGGTTGTCGTTCGGTAGGAGAAGGACTCACGTCCTTCGGCGCTCTTGACAAACGTCCTATTGTCGTTTCTTAGGTTGGGTTTTGAATACCAAGCCGCGGTAAGAGAAGCGTTCCCGACGGTCACCAAAAATCCTTTTGATATATCATAATTTGTTTCTATAACCACACTCTTGGGTTTAGATTACCCAACATTTGATTGTACTCGATCATGCATTTCCATGCACCCCTATATGACGCGTCCCGACTAAACCTTAAATGGGACCTTCGGCAGTCAGTACCTCCGGCAGTCGCAACCTCGATGCTTCGGGCCAATTGGTCAATGCGATATTAACAACGTGTTAAACACTATCATCATCTATTAGAGTTTAGAATATTCACGCGGCAATCTTCGGCTTGAATGAACTTTACAATCACAGAAATTCTTTTGACATTTTTGTACGATCAGAACCTTTCGGTATCTCCCCAACCTTCAGAATCCGGACCTCCTCATCCATGACCTTCGACATCTATCATTTGTTGCTCCATGAGACCATTGTTACAGTTAGGAAAAAAGGGAAAAAAGGAAAAGGGGAAAGCAGGGTTCTGGCCGAACGAAAATTATCCATAGGCATCAAATGAATACCAACGGCAAAGCATTGCCAAAAGTAATATATTATCGTCACATCCTCCCAGCGAACTGCACATACGGGACGGTCATGACTTTCGTTCTCTCTTCTTTGACCCCGTCGTCTAAGTTTCATTCTGGATCTCCGTCGCCCCCCCCCCAAAAAAAAAAGGCTCAATCCACTTCAAGCCATTAATTGCAAAGTTGTAGTCTAATGTGAAATCTTGAAAATTCGCTCTTTAAAAGTTGGAGCAAAGGCAATTAAATATTGCAAAAAAGCTAATTACATGAATGAAAAGGACCTCCCATAGCGTGACTTCCGTACGTTTGCACTTTGGATTTGTTTGTTTTCGATATGGCATCCGGTAATCACTTCCGGCCACTAATTTTAAGTGTCAAATTGGGAAACATTGAATGTTTGGTAGGTAAAATCCATGGATAAATATTGCCATAATAACTTGATGAGGTTATAGATAAACTCGTTCATTGTATTCCAAGTTCAACAGTACTATTTAAGACATAACACAGATGAACGGTACTATAGTGTGTGATACTCCATTGGTTGTGCAAGCATTTAAACATGTGACATTTGTCTTTTTTTTTTTTAACAAGAGGAAAGCAAAAAGCTTTCGTAATTTATGGTGCAGGACTAACTATAATGGGATGATAACTCAGTGGAGATCAAAGCATCATAACGCCTACATCTTACCCCTATACTATGCCAAAGTCATCAGGATGCCCCCCCCCCCCGCACGATGGTAACACATCCAGGATGAGCCAGCGGCCTAGCACCGAAAGGCGAATTACACTCTTGCTGACCCACCGGTCAAAAAGAGATGTCCAGCGTGCATAGCACCGAAGGCGAAATTATACTCTTTCTGCTGACCACCCGGTCAAAAGAGAATGAGCCATCGGCATACACCGAAGGCGAAATTTATACCTCTTTACTGACACCGGTCAAAAGAGATAGCCAGCTACAAGCACCGAAAGGGCGAAATAACTCTTGCTGACCACCGTCAAAAGAGTTGAGCCAGCGGCCATAGCACCGAAAGCAATTAATACCTCTTTGCTGACCACCGGTCAAAAGAGATGAGCGAGCGTGCATAGCTCCGAAAGGCGAAATTATACCTCTTTTGCTGACCATCAGTCAAAAGAGATGAACCAGCGTGCATAGCATCGAAAGGCGAAATTAAAAAAAAAAAAAAAAAAATACCTCTTTGCCTGACCAACCGGTCAAAAGAGATGAGAGCAGCGGCATAGCTCCAAGGCGAAATTATACCTCTTTGCTGACCACCGGTCAAAAGAGATGAGCCAGCGTGCATAGCTCCGAAAGGCGAAATTAAAACCGCATTTGCTGACCACGTCAAAAGAGATACCAGCATGCATAGCACCGAAGCAATTAATACCTCTTTGCTGACCATCGATCAAAAGAGATGAGCCAGCGTGCATAGCACCGAAAGGCGAAATTATACCTCTTTGCTGACCACCGGTCAAAAGAGATGAGCCAGCGTGCATAGCACCGAAAGGCGAAATTATACCTCTTTGCTGACCACCAGTCAAAAGAGATGAGCATTTGATTCTTTGATTAATGTTTAAGCATATTTCCGCCGGGTAGATCTTGACGGCTCCCACGTGCCGTTCATCCTCTTTCCCGAGCATAGAAGCGTGCTACAAACATAAAAGAATGTTTAGAAGGAGCCTCGAGGCCGGAGCCCACAGACCACCCTCCAACGGTCAAGTCAGTGTTCTATTTGAGAGAGTATGCATATAATATAGGTGGTATAAATGTATGTATGATATAACATCAACACGTGACCCGAGCTGATGTCTATTCCGGATGGTTGTGACATAAAGGATTATGTGACTCCGCATAGTCAAATGACCACGCTGGATGATTATGTTTCCGGTTAGATGAATTATCATGTGACTCCACGTGGTCAATACCTATGTGCCGGAGGGGCAAAAATCCATACTCATTTCTAAAAGTATTCATTGCGGACACACCGATATGACGCCCAGGTAAGAAGGCCGGTGCGCAAGCGCTTTGTGTGGCATTGATTTGCACAACTTAAGTATAGCATCATCGACCGTTGGTCAACAATACTATACTAGGGGACATGTCGACGTATGTGGTATGATGGGCCTGATCTGACAGGGCACATGCCGAAGTGTACATCTGAAGGGTACTTAAGTCCTTCATACGATATTGATGCACACAAGTTAAAGTATAGCATCATTGACTATATGTCAACAATACTATACTGGGGGGACATGTTGACGTATGTGGTCTGATATACCATATCCGTCTAAAGGACCAATAAATAATAGGTCTCCCCGACGTGCTATTATCCGACGTGTATATATGCTATTGACTAATGGATCTTAAAGGTATGTGGTAGGTTATTATCCAACAG
>BQNB010024988.1:0-17372 GCA_026074375.1 Tanacetum coccineum
TTCAATTTCTTTAACAACTTCAACCAAAATGGTCAAGATTTGTGACGGTTGTCAAGCAGAGACAGGAAATAGACACGGTCTCATATTACAAGCTGTTTGACGTTCTGAAGCAGTTCAAAACGAAGTTAATGATATCCGTTCTGAGAGATTAGCCAGAAGTGCAAATCCATTAGCACTTCTTGCGGCTTCTCAACCATATTCAGAGATCGAATGCACCATCATACATGCAATCTTCTTCCACACGACCAAGTGCGTCTACCAGACACAAAGGCAAAGAGATCGCCAAACCAGTTACTCCTTAATCTGAGTCCGTTTCTGAGGAAGACAGTGATCCAGAACAAGCTCGGAGGGATAAGGATATGCAAAAGAACTTGGCACTCCTTGCTAAGTACTTCAAGAAGCTGTACAAACCTACCAACAACAACCTTCGAACTTCTTCAAACTCCAGGAACAAGACTGAAGATACCACACCAAGGGAATGCAGGAAGCCAAAGCGGGTTAAAGACTACGCGTATCACAAGGAGAAGATGATGATGTGCAAACAAGCTGAACAAGGTGTTCCACTTCAAGCTGAGCAAGCTGATTGGCTAGAAGACACGGATGAAGAGATTGATGAACAAGAATTGGAAGCACATTACAGTTACATGGCAAAGATTCAGGAGGTCTCACCTGAAGAATCCAGTTCTACTAGTCAGCCATTGGAACAGGTACAAAACCATGATGTTAGCCTCAAAATATTGAGTCGTACATGAAGTTCGTTCATTATGTATTTAAGTCTTGGTCAATCAATTAGTTAACGTTGTAATAGGAAAGTATCGGGAATCGGGCTCAATAGTTAATCTAATATTGTATATGTTTCGGGTTTAATCCTAAGAAAAACCCGAGCCCGGGTCCTAGTTAAATATCCCGTGCGTCATTTAACGCGACGGGGTATATAAACTCTTTTCTATTTAGAAAAGAGTTAGTTGTTCATTTTCTAATAATTTCCTTTTCCTATTTTCTCTCATCTCTCTCTTTCTCTCTACAAAACAACTCATCTCTCTTTCTAATTTCTAGCTTGATTCGTGTATGATATATATGTTATGAAGTGATATACGAGATCCTACAAATTACCCACAATACAAGTGTACCTGAGACTTTACAACAGAACGGCGTTGTCGAAAGACGGAACCAAACTCTTATGGAAGTTGTTCGTACAATGCTTATCTTTGCAAAAGCTTTAATGTTCCTTTGGGCTGAAGCGGTGGCCACTGCGTGTTATACACTTAATCGATCTCTCGTTCATACACTACATGGGAAGACCTACTATGAACTGCTTGAGGGTAAAAAACCTGAAGTGAAATACTTCTGAGTATTTGGTTCATTGTGTTATCCTACAAATGACTATGATGATCTTGGAAAGCTAAAGGTTAAAGCAGATATAGGTATTTTCGTTGGCTATGCACCTACCAAGAAGGCGTACCGAATCTACAACAAGAGAACTCGTAAAATCCAAGAGATTGTTCATGTCACGTTTGATGAGTTTACTAAAGGAATGACTTCTGTACAACCCTGTACAGGACTCGGACCTAACTCGATGGCTCCTGGACACAACGGTGCAGGACCCGAGATTAACAATTTACAGTCAGGATAAATTGGTTTTGTGCGTGTAACTACTCTAACAACACCCAGTGTTCCTCCTACAAAGAAATAATTATCTGGACTATTCCAACCTTTATTTGATGAAGATAAAGAATTTCCACCGGATGTTCATCCACATTTGGTTAATGTTGCTCCTCCTCGTGCACCCGAGATTGCACCTGATTCACCTTCTTCGATAACGGTCACAGAAGATGCTCCCACAGCAACTACCATCACTTTACCTTCACAAACATCTCCTCCAGACACCGGTGTTAATGGACCTGAGCATACCTTTACTACATCTGGCAGTGAATCGTTCAAAAATTCTGTCACTAATGAATTTGATTCAAGCATCATCTTCTGGCACTGTCAATGTAAATCCTACTCAGCAGAACAACCCACCTATATTACATGGGCAAAAGTGGACTAAGGACCATCCGTTAGAGAACGTGATTGGAGATCTAAATCGACCGGTATCCATAAGACACCAACTCAAAACTGATGCTATGTGGTGTTTCTTCAATGAGTTTCTAGAGAACGTCAAACTAAAGAACTTCAAAGAAGCGGTATAGTATCCTTGCTGGATTGATGCCATGAAAGAAGAAATTCATAAGTTCGAACGCCTTGCAGTATGGGAACTTGTGCCTTCTCCATCTCATTCATGAGTCATATGACTCAAGTGGGTCTACAAGATCAAGCTAGATGAATATGGAAGGTATTGAAGAACAAAGCTCGGTTAGTAGCAAAAGGTTATCGTCAGGAAGCAGGAATTGATTTTGAGGAATCCTTTGCACTGGTTGCTAGACTTGAAGCTATTATACTATTTATTGCTATGTATTGTGATAACCAAAGTGCTATCGCGTTATGCTATAACAATGTGCAACATTCAAGATCCAAGCACATTAATATCCGACATCACTTCATCAAAGAGCAAGTGGAAAACAGGGTTGTAGAGGTGTACTTTGTAGAAACGAAATATTAACTGGCAGGCATATTCACCAAAGCATTTCCGCTATCCAATCACATATATGAAACCTTTGGTGAATATGCCTGCCAGTTAATATTTCGTTTCTACAAAGTACAATTCGAAGATATCTTTCTAAAATTTGATAGAGCTGTTGAGTGTTGATCTATAAATGGTTTTCAGCAGGTGCTTCTCAGTTCTTATCATTTTTTAAGAACCATCAAAGCATTTTCCATCAAATGATATTAAGGCGACTAGACAATGGTTAATGCTAAGTTTTGACCTGAGTTAGGTAGTCTTCTGCAAAACTTTTGTTGTGTTCAAACGATTTCATCACACTTTGACTATTTTTCAAATATTTTTTGTGCCATAGACTTCTACGGTACTTAATTGTATTAAGAGGTCGACCCTATGTTTGCAAGTGAGCCATCGAAGAACTGATAGAGGAGAGAGAGAGACGAAATAGAGAGAGAAGAGAGATTATGAGAGAGAAAAAGAAAAAGAAATTTAGATATTATGAAAAAGATATTTTCTAAATAAGAAAATATCTATATATATTTAGATACTTAGAAAATAATCTAAATATATAAATACCCCAACACCATAAAATGTGACGCGCGGGATATTTAACTAGGACCCGGGCTCGGGTTTTGTTTGGGATTAAACCAAAACATAAACAATATTAGATTAACTATCGTGCCCAGATTCCCGATATTATTCATTACCACATTAACTAATTAAAGACCCGAAAGCTGCCATCGTAGAGTGACCGAGTCTTCCTTGTTTTGGACTCTATAAATTGAGGCTAACAATCTCCCCCTAAGTGAGAGTCTTGAACACGGGAACGAACTGATCCTTTATTGACTCAATAAAAATTAGAGGCTAACAATCTCCCCCGGACGTGAGTTCTTGATTGACACTCCTTCATAGAGATCAGTGAGAATGCTTTTGGTCGTTTAAGCTCGAGTTACTTGGTCTTATGACTTCGTTATTTGTTGTAACTTGAGTTCCTTCATGCTTTGCGATCTTGACTTTGATCATTTGTCATTGTCATTATCGTCTTTGCATCTTGCCAATCTTTTGTTTTTGACCACAGCTCATACTTTGCATTATCTCTGAAAGCTTTAAATCAAGTTTGCGGAAGACTTGTCTTTAAATCTTGAGCTTTACTAGATTGTATGTCTTCGGTAGATTGAGCATTTGAATGGGATTGAGGATGCCGTTACCACCGTTGACCTGCAAGTTTATTTAAGTGAAAACGAGAAAATTGATTTTGAAAATCAAATCGACGTGTCACTCGTTTAAGAGTTTTTGTAACACATCGAGAGCTGTCCATGTATTTTATCAAAATCTCAACCGTCTATCATTACTGGACCAAATCGATATCCAGTTGTCACAAGTTTGATTCTTATAGAATCTCGCAGTCACCTACCGCAGTGCTGTTTGGATGATGACACTGTAAGGAATTTCCATTCGTCGTGTTTTGTTTGTAATACTAAAGATTATCACTCTGAACTTGTTCTGGCATATATCACATGATATTGCGTAGGACACTTGATAACAGCTGTGAACATTATGATGTCAACAAGTGTTTGAAATGGAATGTTCCTGACGAGATTTTGATTGATCTCTTGCTCTAAACTCGATTAGTGCATTTTGGTTTTAGTACTCGAGGCTGGAGCATATTGCCACCTATCCATACAACAATCTCGGAGCGAGATGTCAAAAGATTATGTGTGTATCTCCATGACAAATGAGACAAGTTCTGTTGAGGGAAACCCGAATTGGCTGGGAAGGGTTGCATTGTCATCACTTGGTCCCATGATGTCGTTTTTCAAACAAGCAATCATCTTGTGATTCTGATATATTATGAATTGACCCGGTTTCTGCCTTAAGTTTTTCGGAGGGGCTTCCTTCTCTTAGACCTTTATCATATATTTCTTTTTAATTCTTTCCAGCCTTCAAGCTTACCAAGGATGTCATTACAAAACACCTTGTGGTGATTGTTATCCAGTGTTTAACGTCAATCTAGTCGGCATATTCCCATTTTCATTCATCTCCAATCATACTCTAAGGACTTCTATTTCAACTTGGATTATCCTTGGTATATCCCTCCGGTTCTAAGGTTGGATCATCAGGATTTATTCCCCTAACCGAACCACCTTATTACTTCAGAATTGGTCAAAAATTAAGATGTTGTTGGGTATAAGATCAAACCTAAAAACCTTTTTCTTACAGCACATTGAGTCGAATAGATCATATTTTAATTACATTTTCTCCCCTTATTTTAAATATTAAAACACTAAGGTTTTTTGAAATACCTTATTGATTTAAAATATTCTTAAAAAATCTGTGGAGAGAAAATAATATAATAGCAAGAATTGGTTTGGAACATTTTGATAATGTTTTGAATACATAAGAATGGTCGTTGTTGATGTATCCAAAAACATTAAAACTTTGTTTTTCGAAAAACTCCCCCTCAAAAATAGGACCAATTGAAAAATTGTTGTCTTTTGAAAACATTGTGAGGGTTGGAGTGTTGAACACACAATTTTGAAAGATTATGAATTGTCATCGAGAAATTCTTGAAAAATTATTTTCAACTTTTTTGAAAACAGATGTTAGTAGGACTTCTCTTCAACTGTAAGTGGTAATCGTACTGAAACGTACACTATCCTTTTTCTTGAGCTAAAAACATTGAATGTCTTGTAAGAACAGCTCAAGACCGAGAAACGTTAATTTTCTCGTAGAGAGGATAAGTTATAAACCATTTCCTTTATTTGAAGTCGGGTAAATTACTGACCTTGTGCACATAAGCCATTAAAAATTAAAAATGACCATGTTTTGAAACTCTTTGCAAATCTCTCAGCTCGAACTTCATTTACACACCCGTTTCAATGTTAATCGACATTTCTAAGCACGTAAATGTTATCGATTCCAAGAGACACGTCGAGAAGAATCTTTTGGAAATTTTCTGATTTTCTGTGTTTTTGTTATTTATGTTATTAATATACCTGTTGTCCTCAGCATTGCTATATGATGGTGGAATAGTAATTCCAACTCTTGTCGTGATGTAGCTGTCTTGACTGCTAGAGGAACAACTTTTGGAACCAGCTTTGAACTTGACGGTTCATTGCTGTGGTCTTGAATTCCGAGTTCTGAACGGTTATGATCAGAAGTCATTTAATGAAGAACGAGGCCTGATCTGCTGTGATCAAACGTCTTGACATGAAGACCGAGGCTTGAACTGCTTTGTTCAAACATCATTAGACATTGATGACCGAGGCTTGAACTGATTTGTTCAAACATCATTTGACATTGATGACCGAGGCTTGAACTGATTTGTTCAAACATCATTTGACATTGATGACCGAGGCTTGAACTGATGTGTTCAAACGTCATTTGACATTGATGACCGAGGCTTGAACTGATGTGTTCAAACGTCATTTAAACATTGATGACCGAGGCTTGAACTGATTTGTTCAAACATCATTAAACATGTTCATTTTCAAAGCAAACAGTACCCAGAAATTTCTCCACAGAATTACACAACAGCTTGAGATTGCCCGTCATGTGCTTTGTGCATCCAGAGTCAACAATGAATAGGATGAGTTGTACAATCTGCAAGAGAGTTAGAGGACGATGGAACATTGGACAAATTGGATCCTAAGGAATTTGATATCTTCAAGACATTAGTTATCCTAGAGACAATGTCTATAGTGGGACTAATACTTGTTGATTCATCATCTTTCCTAATCTTAGGCATCCATATCTTTTTGGTCCTAAGCGGCTTTTGTGTCCATGTATAAACTGATGGACATCTCTTAGCTATCCACCATTTCCATTCCTGTTTTGTATTCTCATACAACTTCTTATAGTAACTCTTGGATTTCTGAATAGTGGTATCTGATGCAACTGTTTTCTTATGGGGTGTTGCAACAGATTTGTTCGCTTTTCTCTTTGGTTTACTAGCACTAATAGGCACTACATGAGGCTTCTTAGTTCTAGCATTCATGACTTTCAAGTATCGAGAAACACAAGCATCATGATTAGAATTAAACACACATGTTCCACATTCTGCACAAACAGCATTCGCATTCGAAGTTCTGGAGTTTGAACTGTCATTACACGCAGTTACAGACTTTGTTTTCTTAGAAATACTAGAAATCCTATGTTGGTCTTCTACTTCCTTCTTTGTAAACTTCACTTGACTAATGTTTGGCACGACCTTTTCTTTCACTTGATAGCTCTTAAGCTGTGGTCTGCTAACACTAGTACTGTGAATTACTCCTGAAGATTTAGACATGTGAGGATTAGTATTCCTAGAAGCATGAGGCAACTGTGGTGTTTTAGTCTGTGTTGTGGTGGAGGCAATTCTATACATTCCTGGTTTAAGCACATTTGTGTTTCGAACCGCTTGGTTTCTATTCTGAGGCAAACTCTGTTGAGTGACTGGTTTAAATAAACCATCCGACACATTAGTTTTATTAACCGACTGTTTCGTTTGAAAACTTCTCATTTCAGGAGAATTTGAAAAAGGAGTCTTAGTCGGGTTTTCCTAAAAGTGAAGGTTTTGGGAATCCGTATTGAGCATTAGGTTGATCGAAACAACAGGGATGGTTTTTCAAACTGAGTTTTCCACAACTTTCCTTTGGTTACCAGAATGGTTTCTTTAACTCATTTATCACCATGTTCTTGTCTTTCAATTTGAGCTTTCAAATCTTGTATATCATGACTATTTGTTCCGTTCTTTTCGAATACATTTGAAGCACTTCTCTTTTGGCAAACTGGGTTGTTTTTTCATCTGTTCTTTAACAATGTTGTTAAAGAAAGTTCAAGAGAATAATCGAGTGTTTTCAAGTTTTAGAAAACTCTTTTTTAACAAATTTCTTTGAACTTCTTTGTTAACAGATTCAGTTCGTTTCGAAAGCTTTTTGTGCAAAGAAATTCACATTCTTTGGATCTTTATGAAGTACATGCATTGTATTCAGTATTAGCAATTAAATGAGGACATTAGGAATGCAATTTGAACATGTAAAATCTTTAGACTCGACACTCTTCGAGAAGGAGATCAATCTATGTTTGTGGAAAAATCAGCCTTTTCTGATTCAAGAAACTTCGGTTCAAGCTACTTTTCAAAGTGGGAATTAACGTTATCCTATGTCAATTCATTTCTTTTTTAGTTCATGATAAAACAATTGAGCGTTAGTATTGTTTTGTCTGAAAGAGGCTTAATAAGATTTTGATCAAAACTTCCATCTCTTAGCAGATAGGGTTAGGAAATGCACTACTGTATGATTAGACCAAGTTTGTGACAATAATTTGTTCTTTACAGATGATTGAGTTGTTTTGTCAGTTCGTGATAATAGTAGTCTACTTTTACTAATGGATTTAGACATGGGTAGAAATCCAACATTTTTAGCAATGTTTGGCTTTGTCCTAACAAACGTTTTTCTCCACATTGTCTTCCTAACTTCTTTAGCGCGTTCCAACTGATCAAGATAGGCTTTGGATGGTGGTTTGAAAGTTTCATAAAGACTGTTTTGATATGTGTAATTATATGGTTTCACTGTGTCTTTATCTAATTTTGATCTACTCTCCTTTTCAAGAGTCACTGTCTCTTCCCCATCGGGGCAAAATCTGTTTGCAGGATCAGAAGTATCATATGGGATCTCATACAAACGAGGCTTATCAGATTGAGCTTTCTTGAGGTACTTTGGATTAGAGAGGTGATCTACCCCTGATACGTGGCATGTGTGGTGCTTACTGTGAATGGTCTGAATTGACTGATTGCGTTTATAAGAAATTCATTTAAAAAACTTTATTTGTTTGTCCATTTCAATCATCGTGTCAATGTCTTTTCCTTCCTTAACCTTTAAATCCGAATAACTTACTTTTCTCTTTGAGTTGACCTTCAAATTGTGACCTAGTTTAACAGGGACTCTTTTTTGACTAGCTCATGTGTTTCTGATTGACAACTGAAAATTTCATAGGTTTTAGTTTTAAACCTCTTTTATGTCAATGTCTTTAGAGCTAATAGTCCTATAGATTTTCATTTAACTTTGTTTGAAGGATTTTATAATCACTCTTTAGGTCATTAATGGTCGTTGTACTTCTCAAGCTAACTTAGTCTGTTTGGTCTGAAGTGCAATCAGAGAACTTCCCGATGCTATTAGCCTCCCCGTACCAGAGCCCTAGTAGACTCATCAAGGTTAGTTTTGCATCCTTCAGTTCTTGATGTCAATGTGCGTTTGCTTTTCTTTATTGCTTTAAACGTTTTGTTTTCTCTGTATCAAGAGTGTCAATTTCAGCAATTAAATTAGCAAGCACAGTACGCTCATCAACACATTCAGTCGCATTTTGATCACCTGATTATATTAGTACATATATTTGATGAAAATCAGAAACATGACATCGCTATCATCCTTCTCCAAAAACAATTTTTTTTTTTTTTTTTTTTTAAAAAGTGTGTTAATGGATTCAGGTTGTCAGAAACTTGTCGTCTCACATTGGCAACACCTCATTTTTCATCATGGTTTGGTTCCGTGTTCAATGGCGTATCAGTAGAACTTGATTTCGCAGGGGAGACCTCCTGAATTTTGCCATGTAACTGTTAATGTGCTGCTTCAATTCTTGTCATCAATCTCTTCATCGTATATTTAGCCAATCAGCGTGCTCAGCTTGAAAGTGCATACCTTGTTCAGCTTGTTATGCACATTCATCATCTTCTCCTTATGATACGCGTAGTCTTTAACCCGCTTTGGCTTCCTGCATTCCCTGGCATAGTGTCCAAATCCCTTGCAGTTAAAGCACTGTATCCCAGTCTTTTGCACTACCGGACTGCCTACTGTTTCCCTAGCCCCAGCAACTGTCACTGTCCTTTGATTCCCAAACTGCCTTGACTGATTGTCATTGTTATACCTTGGTGTGGTATCTTCAGTCTTGTTCGTGGGGGTTTGAGGTGTTTTCTAGGTTGGTTGTGGTAGAGTTTGTACAACTTCTTGAAGTACCTTAGCAAGGAGTGCCAAAGTTTTTTGCATATCTTTATCCCTCCACCTTGTTTGGATCATGTCTTCCTCAGAGAAAAACGGACTCAGATTGAGGAGTAACTGGTTTGGCGATCTCTTTGCCTTTGTGTCTAGTAGACGCACTTGGTCGTGTGGAAGAAGATTGCATGTATGATGGTGCATTTGATCTTTGAAGTTTTGGTGCCTAATAGTAGTTATCTGAATATGGTTGAGCAGCCGCAAGAAGTGCTAATGGATTTGCACTTCTGGCTAATCTTTCAGAACGGATATCATTAACTTCGTTTTGAAACTGCTTCAGAACGTCAAACAGCTTGTGATATGAGACCGTATCTATTCAGATAACTACTATCAGGCACCAAAACCTCAAAGATCGAATGCACCATCATACAAGCAATCTTCTTCCACACGATCAACTGCAACTACCAGACACAAAGGTAAAGAGATCGCCAAACCAGTTACTCCTCAATCTGAGTCAGTTTCTGAGGAAGACAGTGATCCAGAACAAGCTCGGAGGGATAAGGATATGCAAAAGAACTTGGCACTCCTTGCTAAGTATTTTAAGAAGCTGTACAAACCTACCAACAACAACCTTAGAACTTCTTCAAACTCCACGAACAAGACTGAAGATACCACACCAAGGTATAACAATGACAATCAGTCAAGGCAGTTTGGGAATCAAAGGACAGTCACAGTTGCTGGGGCTAGGGAAACAGTAGGCAGTCCGGTAGTGCAAAAGACTGGGATACAGTGCTTTAACTGCAAGGGATTTGGACACTATGCCAGGGAATGCAGGAAGCCAAAGCGGGTTAAAGACTACGCGTATCACAAGGAGAAGATGATGATGTGCAAACAAGCTGAACAAGGTGTTCCACTTCAAGCTGAGCAAGCTGATTGGCTAGAGGACACGGATGAAGAGATTGATGATGATAAGTGCTTAATTACACATATCTTTTACCTCTAAAAACGAGCTTAAATGAAAAAAACCAACTTTTTGGACCCCAAATCTAACCAACTAAAAGTCCTTGCTTTTCTCTTTGAATGAGCCGAATCATATCAAAAGAAACAAATATGCCGAATGATGAACCAACCAAATCTGTCGAGTTCAATAGGCTCACAATAACAAAAAAAACCACGAAATCCACCCGAGGCGACTGATACCAATTGTAGGAACCCGATTAACACTTCACTTCATATAATCACAACACAAATCCGTCTTGTTTTTCTCTTCGATTTGAGAGGTCACGGGCCTGAAACGGACTTACGGATCAAAAGTTATGGCTGTTTTACTGAAACCCTTTTCTTCACACAAGATTTTTAGAAATTTTTTTTCGTTCGGTCCAAAAAAATTTTGCTCGTTCGGTCCAAAAAAATTTGCTCGTTCGGTCCTTGCG
The DNA here is from genome assembly GCA_026074375.1 of Tanacetum coccineum. Taxonomy (NCBI): domain Eukaryota; kingdom Viridiplantae; phylum Streptophyta; class Magnoliopsida; order Asterales; family Asteraceae; genus Tanacetum; species Tanacetum coccineum. The sequence goes on from BQNB010024988.1 coordinate 11,004, forward strand.
TTTTTGTCACTCGTTCGGTCCTCGAAGAAAAATGAACTCGTTCGGTGGTTGAAAAATCAACTCGTTCGGTTCTATAGTAAATGAACTCGTTCGGTCCTTGAAGTTTTCACTCGTTCGGTCCAAAAGAGAATTCACTCGTTCGGTCCTTGAAAATTTTCCCTCGTTCGGTCCTTGAGATTTTTTCGCTCGTTCGGCTCTATAGAAAAAGAACTCGTTCGGTTCAACTTAACAAGTTACTCGTTCGGTCCTTGAAGGATGGAACTCGTTCGGTCCAAGAAAGATGAAACTAGTTCGGTCCAAGACGTTTAAACTCGTTCGGTCCTAACGTGTTTCCACTCGTTCGGTTGTACAAGTTTTCCACTCGTTCGGTGCTAACGTCTTTCCACTCGTTCGGTTGTTCTTCACAAAAACCAAGAGCGTAAAACCTCTTGACGTTTTTGCCTCAACTGATGCGACCCAAATAAACTTTTTGGACCACAATACTAACCAACAAAACGTCGTTTCCTTTCTCTTTGAATAAGCCGAATCATAACAAAAGAAACAAATATACCGAATGATGAAACAACCAAATCTTCCGAATCCAATAGGCTCACAACAACAAAAAAAACCACGAAATCCACCCGAGGCGACTGATACCAATTGTAGGAACCCGATTAACACTTCACTTCATATAATCACAACACAAATCGGAACTAGAAACTAGAAAAGAGATGTTAGTTTAGAGAGAGAGAGAAGAGAGAGAGATGAGAGAAAAAGATTTATTAGAAAAAAGATATTTTGAGAAATGAGAATTAGATATTTTCATATGGAAAATATCTATATATATATCCCTACGACGCGTGGGATATTTAACTAGGACCCGGGCTCGGGTTTTGTTTGGGATTAAACCCGAAACATATACAATATTAGATTAACTATCGAGCCCGATTCCCGATAATATTCTATTACAACATTAACTAATTAATTGACCGAGACTTAAATACATAATGAACGAACTTCATGTTCGACTCAATATTTTGAGGCTAACAGAAATCGAGTTAAACCTTTAACGTATCATTTAAATTGCAAGAATGGAAAATAACTTGAAAACTATCACGTAAACACGGGGTATACAAAAACTATACGTAGACATTTACTAGAAACGTGGTGTCTTGGCTCGGGAACGCGTACACTAGCGATTAGGACGAATGCATGTAATAATCACGACCATTTCGTAAGCTAAACGAACTTATTTTAATGTCTAGTGAACTTAACAAATGTTAGAAAACATTAAAGAGCTTAATGGACCACATTTGGGTTCGTTAGACCCAACAGGCCATTAATGGACCCAACAGGCCACGCCCAACAAAGCCACGGCTTATAAATAAGCTCTACGAGCTTATTTAGGAGCCTAACGTGCTTATCAAACTTGCATGGGCCTTAAAATCTCATTAGGAACCTTGTCGAACCCTTAATGGACTTGTTAGCCCATTAACGAGTCCAACCGCAAACCTTTAAGCCACAATAAGCTTAAACAGCTTATTTGTGAGCTTAAACAGCTTAATAAGCTATCTATGAACTTAGAAATGCTAATGGACCTAAGATGGATCAAAGGGAACTCTTGTAAACCTATTTGGTTTCTTATTGGGCCCAAAAGCCCAATAACAAGCTTATTGGCTTATTGGATAAGCTGAACATTAAAACAAACCCTAAAGTGCTCATTAAGGCTAGAAATTATAAGTTGATCATGTCTTAGAACCTTAATGGACTTTTAAAAGTATTTGGGTTAGAGTTATTGGGCTAACGAGCCCAATAAACTCAAATAAGCTCACCCAAGCTTATTTTTTAGCCAAACCGAATCATTAAGCTTAAATGTCCTTAATAAGGGCTTATGTGCTTATTAAACCTAAATTGGACCTTTTAAATGTTTATTGGACCTTAACGGGCCCAATAAGGTCCAATAAGCCAAAATAAGCTCATCCGAGCTTATTTATAAGCTGACCCAGCTTATATGGCTTATTGGAGCTTAATGAAACCTAATGCCACTTGTTAGAACTTAATTGGAATTTTTACAAGTTAAGGGACTAAAAGTGTCAATTTATAAACTCAAAGGTTAAAACTGTCAAAACCTATTTTCGAAAGGTCTAGGGACTGTTTTAGACACTCTGAAACTTAAAGGGGCTGTTTTAAACATATAAGGACCAAAAGTATAATTTTGTAAAGGTTGTGAGGGACTAAAAGTGGTAATTATGAAACCTAACAAGGTTTTTTAAAATGAAAAGATTATATATTACATAAACACAAGGGCTGATTTGTAAATATAGAAAACCTAAGGGTGTTTTATGAACGAAAGTGATTTTTATAAACACTTAACGAATCGGACGAGTTATAATATTATTCGGATATTATACGAGTTAAAACACGACTTAATAAATATGAATATTTATTAACAACGCTTATACGTTTCCCAAAAGTCATCGCGTAAAGACAAATACAATAAACATGTGCACCACCACACAAGTGATGACAGTATATATAAACTAGCAAGATATTGTAGTTTATACATTAAGTCGTTAGCCTAAACTTGTAGACTAAGACTGGCCGTATTTACTTAGGTATTTGACGGTGTGATTCATTTGCTATACTTAGATATATTTATCATTCAAAGAGGACTACCTACTGAGGTGAGTTCATAGCCCCGCGTTTTACATTTATTTAAATGGTTTACATCTTTTGGGTGAGAACATGCTTTTTTTTACAAATTGGACGCAAGTGTACATTTTATACAATGATTACGTGTTTGCCTAAGTAGTGATAACCCACTGAGCCCTTCATCATGAACTATCAATATAACACCCCATGTTTTAGGGTCATTTGCGACGTCAATAATTCACTATGTATTTTTAGTATTGTACGCGTTTGCTTTTAAATCGTAAACGTTAAGTTAAATCGCATAAGCTAAAAATGATCATTCAATGTAAACGAGCATCAAAAGATTTAATGTTTACATCAAGCAAGTGTTAAGTAATTATTTTGAGGATAATTATTAACTTTGTTCATTTTATTTTTATTGGTTACGTAAAGTGTTTACGTTTCGCGATAAAATACGTTTAGGCATACCCAGAACCACCAAAACTTTTCTACGCTTCAACAAATACCCACTTTTATACCAATACTCAAAAATCACCAAGATATATCATACATATCTCTATATGGCCGGATTTGGTCTTATGATATCAAAAGAAATGACAAAAATCTTGCAACTTGCATTGTACATTCACCAACTAATAAAACCATGAGACTTTTACAAGTAAAACCCATACCATGACCAAGAAGACTTCCATGTTTTACTCCCATTTGTCTCAATACTTCCTATACCTCATTTGACTAGTCTTGTATGCATATAAGTCTTGTATACTAGTAAGATAACACATACACTTCAACACTTAACAAAAATAATCAAACTTTCTCTCTCTTTTGGCTCTTATAAGCCCACGGCTACAAACACCCCTTTTAGCAAATCCATAGCCAAATTTTCTAAGACCATACAAGCATTCACACATCATTCCTATGATAACCTAAGGTGTTTTAAAGGGTTGGTTAATCATTTGCAAGGTTTAATCAAGTTATTGCAAGATTAGGGTTTTCTTGGAAAACTAGGGTTTTCATGTGTGCAAGCTTTGGTTTTTCATCTAAACAAGGGTTTAGATTGTGTTGGTTATCATCATGCATCTCATTAAGGTCAGCTAAAACTCTTTATGTCCTTACATTTATCATTTTATGCATATGTTAGTTTTATATAGCAAAATCACCATTAGTATACTTTTAAACATGTGGAATGGATTTTTACTTGTGATCATTATTTTGTACACGTTTACATATGCTATGATGTTGGTAATATCATGTTAAAATGGATTTATAAGTGTTGTACACTCTTGGTTTATGTATAAAAAGGTTATGTACAAACTTGTTAATTAGGGTTTACTTAATAACTTGTAATTAAAAGTTACATAATAAGTATGATTTAAAGGTGTTATCAAGGACTTGATACTATGGACTTTTGGACAAGATATGGACATTATTATATGTAACATATATGATAAATAAGGTTATGAAGGATTGTGGAAAATTTACTAAGTTATAAAGTACATAAAACAAGTGATATCAATAAGTATACATATTATTTACAAAGGGACTGTTTTGGTTCGTGTTTTATGACATCCCTATCATGTTTTATAAGTATAGTACACCTCATGACGATTCCAAATATGTAAAGAACTCTAAAAACCAACTTATAACGAAAACGATACGGAAAATATACGTTTTACGTTAATACCGGATTTATAAAACAAACTTTATAATAGCAAGTTATAAAATATTTCTAAAATATAAGGTTTAGTATTTTTCACAGATCCTACATATTTTTAGGATTCCAAAATGATAAGAATTGTAATTTTTCAATCAATAACGAAAGAGTTACGAATTTCACAAGTTTACGATAATAATACTTTTATAAAAATACTTTTTGTAGGTCCTTAGTCTTGGATCTATATAGCCTTTATACGATAATAGTTAACTTGAATAAATCCAAATCAACTATGTGAGAGACACTGACTATGAATATCAAGTGTTAATGCGGAATCTTAACACAAGATTTAAGAAGAACAATAATACTAAATTTGCTATTGATTTCTATTAAGCTTCAATGCTTCTATTACATATATAAAACTCTATGCCGTAGGGTTCCTTTTATACACCAAGGAAACCCTAATGGGCTTTACAAACGTGTGAAAGGATAATGCATATCCTTTCCTAAGATATCTCTAAGATAACTATTACTATTCTGTTATATAAACAGACTTAACTAAATACGACCAGTACTAACTATAGTACTGCTATTCTACCAGTACTAACTTTAGTACTGCCAGACTTAACTTAGTACTGCCAGAACTAACTAATACTACCAGACTTAACTGTTATACTACCAGTATTAAGTCTTTTACAATCTATTTCCCAACAATCCTCCCCTAACTTGATCTTCACTTGTGAACTTCAAGTTTCTTCAAATGTCTTCAATTTGAGCTTCCTGAGGATGTTGTAAATAAAACTCTTCTAATTATTCTTGATCTGCAATTCTTCAAATCATCTCTTTTTGATCTCTGCAGCAACTATTCTTCAAAGCTTTTCAGCATCCCTTCATATCAGCAACATTGACTATATGTACATCAAATCATATGGTTTTAGACTATTCTCATCACTTCCAGGTGTGTTAACTCCTGTGAGAGGTGAATCATTGAAACTTTAAATGGATTTGATGTCTCTTTACCAGTTAGCCATTTACTCTGGAGTAGTCAGTCCTTTGGCCACCAGAAAGGTGCATGTCCATGGTTGACTGAAAACCATTTCAACTCTCAGTACATGAAACATTGATGAGTTGAGCACCATATGGATTTTGGCAAACCATTATAGCCATAAACGGATTTGATATGCCTTTACCTGTAGCTATTTGCTCAGGGCTAGTTAATCCTTTGGCACCTAGAAAAGGTAAATTCCATGGTGGATTGATTACCATATCAACTCTTTGTACATGAAACTTGGTGAGTTGATGTACCATCCACTTTTTAGTAAAGTGTCAACCATCTAATATGGATTTACAATTTGCCTTTACCGTGAACCATAACCTCATGGACCAGTTATGATTTTTTTACAGCCTTTACCACAAACCATAAACTTGTAGGCTAGCCAACTCTTTACTAACCAGATATGGTGAGTTGATAACCATACAATTTTTGGCAAATTGTCAGCCATTAATGGATTTGAGAAGTCTTTACCAAGAGCCGTTTTCTCCTGGACTAGCCAATCCTTATGTCTGTTAGACATGGTGGACTGATAACCATTTGTTGTGTTAGTGCATAGCACCTCCACCAAGTGTTATCCTTCTTATCTCCATCCTAGAGTTCTAACTCATCAACCTTTACTTGTCTCCGTAGTAAAACAATCATGTCTAAAATTCATGGTTTCAAATATAGGTATCCACGATCTCAAATCATGTAGTAAACAAATCAGAGCTTTAGTAAAAATAGTCATGTAACGCTTATGTAGTAGAAATCAATAAGTTCACTTTGTAAAACGAGCATGTATTCCCCTCGCGGGTTTATAAAACATTGAAAAGATTGAAATGCGAGACTATGAACTCACCTCGAGTGAATGGAAATCAACACGTATTCACAATAGAAAAACGCAATGAGTCACGAAGGAATCCGAAGGCAACCTAATCCAATATAGGTCGTATAAGTATTATACTATCGTTTGGGCTATCATAATTAAGAGGTCATGTAGTGACGTATGAGGAGCTAGGATACTTTAAATCGTAAATCCAACAACTCGTCG
>BQNB010024988.1:17400-51543 GCA_026074375.1 Tanacetum coccineum
CCATGTGATTTTTCGGAGTTTGATAATTGCTTAGCCCTAGCCGATTTAGGTGCTAGCATAAATCTCATGCCTATTTCCATTTGGAAAAAGCTTAGACTCCCGGGCCTAAATGATACTAAAATGGTGTTAGAATTAGCCGACCGAACAATTTCCAAACCAACCGGTGTAGCCGAAAACATTTTTGTCAAGGTAGGAAAGTTCTACTTTCCGACCGATTTTGTTGTTCTTGATTTCATAGCCGATCCTCGAGTACCATTGATACTCGGGAGACCTTTTCTTAGGATGGCTCATGCTCATGCATGAATTGATGTGTGTGAAGGAGAGATAAAGCTTAGAAAGGATGATCAATCTTTAACCCTTAAATGTGGTGATACATACTCCTTCTATTTCGTACAACAATCTCGAATCGTTGAAGAAAGTTGATCTTATTGATGTCACGTGTGAAGAATACTCACAAGAAGTTTTAGGATTTTCTAACGAAATTGCATATGGCAATCCTTCTCCTGGATACGATCTGATTGTTTCAAATTCTTCTCTGACTCTCACTCCTTTCGGGGATAGTGATTTTCTACTTTTGGAAGAAGCTGATACTTTTCTTGCTCTAGCCGATGATCCAACTTCACCGGAAGTTGATGAAGCTTATTATGACCCAGAGGGGGACATTCTCCTTCTCGAATCTCTTCTCAATAGTGATCCTTCACCGTCACTAAATCAAGGAAATTACTTACCAGAAATCAAGAAAGAGCTTAAAGTTTGTAAATCTGCCGAATCTTCAATCGATGAACCTCCCGAGGTTGAACTTAAGGACTTACCACCTCATCTCGAATACGCATTTTTAGCAGATAACAACAAGTTGCCTGTCATAATTGCTAAAGATTTGAGTGATGATGAAAGGAACCGCTCTCACAAATGGTTCTTAAAATCCCGAAACTCAAGCAATTGATTGGAAGCTCGTCTGACATTAAGGGTATTTAACCTAATATTTTTGTTCTCATGGAAATTCTAATGGAAGACCGACTATGAACCGAGCGGGTCCAACAACAAGAGGGTTAATCCAATATTCCATTATGTCATTAAAAAAGAGGTTTGTAAAAACTTCTTAGACCTGGATTGATCACCAAAAACAATCTCTGATAGTCCTCTGGGTGAGCCCAGTACAACCTGTTTACCAAAGAAATAGGAATAACCGTAGTAACCAATGATGATAACGAATTAAAAGTGCCGACAAGACTTGTAACGGATGGAGAGTAAATGCATAGATTACGTAAAGTTGAACGAAGCTACAAGTAAAAACCATATTCCCTTTTGGCCATTCTCATGGAATCAAATGCTTGAGAGACTCGTAGGAAATGAGTACTATTGTTTCCTCGACGGTTTCTCGGGTTATTTCCAAATTCCAATTGATCCAAAAGACCAAGAAAAGACCACATTCACCTGCCCATACGGAACGTTTGCTTACCGCCGCATGCCTTTTGGTTTATGCAATGCACCAGGCACGTTTCAGAGGTGTATGATGGCAATCTTCCATGACATGATTGAAAAGACAATGGAAGTCTTCATGGATGATTTCTCGGTTTTTGGAAATTCTTTTTCTACGTGCCTCACCAATCTAGATAAAATGCTTAAACGGTGTGAAGACACTAATTTAGCTCTAAATTGGGAAAAAAGCCATTTCATGGTTAAAGAAGGTATCGTATTAGGACATAAGATCTCGAAGAAAGGAATTGAAGTCGACAAAGCCAAGATCGATGTGATTTCTAAGCTACCTCACCCAACTACCGTCAAGGGCATTCGAAGTTTTCTTGGGCATGCTGGTTTTTATCGTAGATTCATCAAAGATTTCTCGACCCATGACCCACCTTCTTGAGAAAAACACCCCGTTTATCTTTTCAGAAGAATGCATTTAAGCTTTTCAGACTCTAAAAAAGAAATTAACCGAAGCTCCAATTCTGATTGCCCCCAATTGGGACCAACCTTTTGAACTCATGTGTGATGCAAGTGATTTTGCAATAGGTGCGGTTCTGGGGCAAAAGATTGAGAAGCATTTTAGACCAATTCATTACGCGAGCAAAACAATGACCGAAGCGGAATCAAACTACACAACAACAGAAAAAGAGATGCTTGCAGTAGTATACGCTTTTGAGAAATTTTGATCATATCTTATCATGAATAAAAGTGTTGTTTACACGGACCATTCCGCTTTAAAAGTGTTGTTTACGCGGGTGATCATCGAAAGCTCCAGCTTAATAAACTTCATGAGCTCCGTGATCAAGCTTACGAAAATTCTTTAATCTACAAGGAGAAAACTAAGAGAATTCATGACGCTAAGATCAAAAACCGTGTTTTTAACGTTGGTGATCGAGTCCTCCTCTTTAACTCAAGATTGAAGATTTTCTCCGGTAAGCTTAAGTCCCGTTGGTCCGGCCCTTTCACTATAACCGAAGTTTTTCCATATGGCACTGCCAAATTATCTCACCCCGATGGCTCAAATTTCAAAGTGAATTGCCACCGTCTCAAACATTATTTTGGAGGGGATATGCCACCGTTGGTTATCCCGGATCTCCAAACTTTCCCTAAGGACAAATAAATTCAGGGATCGAGTCGAGCTTGCGACTCGGTGAACAAAAACAAGCCGCTTCGTGGGAGTTCACCCCATGCTTATCCTTTTCTTCTTCTTTCTATTTTCTAATAAATAATGTGTTGTGATGTGTTGAGGCTAGCTTTTTCCGTTCTTTGTGTTTGTTGTTTGTTGTGATTTTTGTAGGATTGAACCAACAATTTTTGAAGCCTCTCGTGTTCGGTGTTGTGTCCCGTTTCACTCGAGCTTCCTATCCTTTGTTTGAAATTAGTTTGGGGAAATCCGATATCCTTTCATCATTATCGATTCACGTTTATCTTTGCATAATTAATAAACGGCTTAGATTTACGTAGAGACCCGACTTAAACATTGAGGACAATGTTTCGTTTTAGTTTGGGGAGGGAATCTATCGATTTGATGTTACCTGCTTATTGTTTTGTTTTCACGTACCCGTTTTCCCACAAAAATAGCAAAAATTTAAAAATTTTAAGTTTTTATTTGTAAAAAAAATTAAAAAAAAAGTGTTAAGACACGAATGTAGGTTTTCCGTTGGTGAGAATAAGAAGTAATTTTTTGACCCGATCGAACGAAAAGAATCTTAGAAAGAACGGTTGGCAAAAACCGTGCCTCATGGTCCGACAAATTAGATGATGCTTGTGGAGCATTTTCTAACCGCTTATAAGACTCCGACCGGATGCACTCCCTACAAGCTAGTTTATGGAAAATCATGTCACTTACCGGTTAAATTAGAACACAAGGCATATTGGGCTCTTAAGCATGCCATTTTCAATATCAAGACCGAGGGGATCATCGAAAGGCTCCAGCATACTAACTTCTAATACGAGCTTCGAGATCAAGATTATGAGAATTCATTAATCTACAAGGAGAGATTAAGAAACCTTCATACTCAAAGATCAAAAATCGAAATCTTCAAATGTTGTGATCAAGTCTTACTTTCAACTCCCGATTAAATATTTTCTCTGGAAAGCTCAAATCCCGATGGTCCGGACCTTTCACAATCACCAAAGTTTATCCTTATGGCAGAACCAAATTGTCTCATGCTAACGGTATGTTATCAAAATATGAAAGTCAACTGCCCCATCTCAAACATTAATTTTGGAGGGGATTTCGTGCCACCGTTGGTTTATCCCGGATCTCCAAACTTCCCTAGGACAATTTAAAATTCAGGGATCGAGTCGAGCTTGAGACTCGATGAACAAAAACAAGCCGCTTCGTGGAGTTCCACCCCCATGCATCTATCCTTTCTATTCTAACAATAATGTTGTTGTGATGTGATGAGCTTGTACTCTTGTTATCGTTGTTTGTTGTGTTGTTTGTGATTTTTTTGCAGAATGAACCAACAATTTTTGAAGCCTCTCATGTTTGTGTTGTTCCCGGTTCACATCCGAGTTTCTATCCTTTGCTTGTCATTAGTTTGAGGGAAAACCGATAGCATTTCATCATTATTCGTTATCGTTTACTCTTTGGCATATTAATAAAAGGGGCTCAGATTTGCCGTAAGACTCGACTTAAACATTGAGGACAATGTTTCATTTTAGTTGGGGGAGGGAATCTATCGATTTTGAATGTCGTTACTTGGCTATGTTTTGTTTTCACGTACCTTTTTTTTCTCGTAAAATAGCAAAAAATGTTAAATTTTTAAGTTTTTAATTATGCAGAAAAAAAATGAAAAATGAAAGAAAAAATATTTTTAGTAGTTGAAAAAATAATAATTGTTAAGACACGAATGTAGGTTTTCCGTTGGTGAGAATAAGAAGTAATTTTGACGAATCGAATCGAGACGGTTGGAGTTCTAAGCTTATCTCCTTAACAATTAATGATGATAGTTGTGCTAGACTCATGTAGACTTTAAACATGCTAGACTTGAAATCATTAGTAAAAATTGAAGACATGTGCGAGAATCCTCAGAAGTAGATTTTAAATATGCCGAGTTTGATTTATATACTAAGTATTTTTACGAATTTTCTTTATTAAAGGTTTTAAATTGCAAAGAGTAAGAGATGAAGAGTTTGATTATAATTAGGATGCAAAACAAGGTTTATTTGGAAAACTAAGAGGCTTATAAAAATTACTTAGGGTTATTTCTTCCCAAGCTCCTTAAAATGATTTATCCATTACTGTTCTTTTAAATATTTATAATAAGTTTTACACATAAAAGTTCTAATCAACATATTTGAGAGAAAAAGCTTTATCGATGAAGTCAACATCATTTATTAAATAAGAATTTAGTTCAAGTATTATACTGTTGGGTTTTCTAAAATGAATTTTTCTAATTGCAAAAAAAATTGTTTAAAAAATTAAAAATAATAAGTTGGTGAATAAAGAAGGATGCCAAGGTTATAATCCCTTAGTGTTTATAAAAATATACAACTCCATCCAATAAAGTACATGGGTATTTTTCGGTTCGTCCCGATTGGACTATCGAAATAAAGGGAGAAGGGATATAATTATTTTTATAGGGTCGGTTATCAATAATAAGTACACTGCCTCTTGTCGGAGGGCGTGGCCGAGTTGTGTCGTCGAAAAGGAAAAGTGATACCGGTTCCTAGCCTAATAATGTAAATAGTAATAATTATGTTGCAAGTAAGAAAATAAATAGTAAAAGTTTCATTTTCTAAAACCAAAGTATTCTTTTGAACCAAAATTTGCAAAAGTAATACAAGGCTTTTTCATCGGAAGTTCATTCATAACACGTTATTATTCTCCGATTCGGGTCTCAAAAACCGTTAGCACATACCCGGAAAATGACGGTGGGAATGCTAGAGAAGAAAGTCATATCGTGGACCAAGTGAACTAATGATGTCTTAGCTAAGGAGGTTGGTTTGCTTAAGTTGTGATCCAATATATACTAAAGGTGATTAATATATTAGCCAAAAGGAGGCCCATGTGTAAAAGCTTGTCCGGATTTCAACTATCTAAATAATGTTGGAATTAGGTTTAAATTAATATGAGCACACACACTTAAATATATTATTTATGTCGGGCAGATAAATTCACAAGTTGTAAAATAAGTAGTCTTAGCACTTAGTTCGTACTTAACAGAGCTCTTATTTTTAAGCCTTAAGTATGGGAAAAGTGGATAAGTCGGGAATGATGAAGAGGGCGGTTATCCTTTTTAAGACACTTTTCAAGTGCTTTTATTGTTCTAGTGATCCTAAAAGTTTATCACTAAGGTAATAAAACAATACAATTGGTCACACACCGAATAATTGTAGTTAGGTAGTTATTTGTTAAGCAAAAATCATAAAAAGGAGAAAAAAGCTTTGAAAATGGGAAATCGGGTGTTTTATAACTTGTGATCTCTTAGCTCTCTCAACAAAAAAAAAAAAATCTTTGCTACTTTTCAAGGTTAAATTCTAGGAAACGTTTTGAGGTATTTGTTATAAAGGCATGAAGTATTTGCGTGAGGTCACGCAAGCCGATTAGATTTTGGGAAGTTTGATAGTGTAAAAAAACATATCCGTTAACACCAAAAATGACCCTAAATGACCAAAAACATACTAAAAATGGCAAATATATGCTTGTTTTTGTGTTTTGTGATGCAGGTACGGATAAGACAAAAATCACAAGAAAACCGTTAAAAATGGGCAAACACGGACACGAGGAACGGAAGAGCACAAAAGAAGCCAAGAAATCAAGCCAAAGTGAAAGTCAACACTAGAAGACAAAATCTTAAAAGTTCAAATCCAATCCCTCAAGTTTCAAAAGTTACACAAATGGTCCTTGAGGTCTAATGGGCCTATTATCCCTAAACAACATCCGGATCCAAAGCCCAAAACAAAAGCCCAAAACCCTAAGCCCATATCCCTTTTATTAAACCACAGGGACCATTCCTGCCAAAGATAAAAGTTATGGCTTTTAATAAACCAAAGAAAGGGACTAGTGTTTCCATATCCCCAAAGTTATACCCTTTCTACCCCCTCAGTTAAAATTAGGCGCGAAAAGTCGTTGGGTACTATTCACCGTCTCTCCCAACGTAACCATGGGTCAAATCAAAGGGCTTTTACTAATTAAAGGGCAAGATGGGCAATTCAATGGCTCAAATACATGCTAGCAGAGTTATACATCATCATACTCACCTCATTGGTCTATCACATCAAAGAATGACACGCTGGCAGGAGTAGAAGCACAGAGAATGATGGGTTTTGTAAGGCACTCACAGAAGTAGCAAAAATATCTCAATCATGGATTGCCACGCTGGCAATCCGTGTGAGATCATTTGGTGATCTAACGGATGAAAATCATTATCCAATCATTGGAAGGATCCAAGGGATGATATGAGAAGAGCGCGTGGGTAGACCTCAAGAGGCTAGAAGGTTCACTAAGAGGCTATAAATAGCCACACATTTCACACACATTGGGGGAAAGTAGCTTTTAGTTTAGAATTTTAGCTTAATTGTTAGCTTATGTAATTTCCACTTTAAAGCTTTTGTAATTTTCTTTTCAAGCTATGTAATCAAGTTTTATATTAATGAAATTCAGTTTTACTCTTAAATAATCTGTCATAAGCTCTTTTGTTTCATATCATAAGATTTTCACTTCTCTTCATATGATAAGCTAATGTTCATAAGCACCCAATATCTCCTCATTAGTTCTCTAAAGCTAGTGGATAAAAATGCTCAATCAGTCTTATTAATCTACTTAAATAAATAAAATTAACTAATACCTTTACTACTTTGGACTTAAAAGCTTTTGGAAGGGGATCCAATAATGGAAGGGATCCCACGGACTTTACTGGCTTATCCTTGGATAAGCCAGAGCTGTTAATAAGCTCTATAAGCATTTAAACTTCTGTTTAGCTGAGGTTCTAAGTAAGTTTTCTTTTAATTCTTTGTTCCTTTAAATTTTAGCTTAAAACTGCTTTTTAGTTTTAATATGTGATTAATTGCTTAATAGCTTTACTTAACTACTTATCTAGTTGCTTATCTATGTTTTATTTTGCTTATTAGTCATTAATTTTCATCTGTTCTTGGCTTTAAAGATTTAGATCTTAGTTTTTCTAAATTTAGTCTAAAAATCTCAAAAACCAAAAATATTGTAGCATAAGTTGTAGATTAGTTTTCTAGCTTAATAAATTGTTAGAATCTGTTTGATTAAGCTTGTAATAAGCTTGTTATTCTCTGATTATAAGGTTTCAATCACTAGTTTTCATTTCATAAGCTCAATTAGTTTTGTCATAGTCATTAAGGTGTGGTTTGGAATAGCATGATTTGACCTCTAAAAGTCAAGGAGATTTTGAAATTTGTTTGAGATTAGTTTGTTTTCATTTTAAAACTAGTAGTAAAAGAGTTTCTAAAGTTTAGATTTCAAAATCAAAAAGTTGGCTTAATTGGTGTGTGCCACAGCACCAGGTACTTTTTTCTACTTTTCTTAGCTTGTGAAAATTTGATCCAAGCCCTCCAAGGCTTGGATTTTGCTTGTTTTGTTTTAACACTCTAATTGAGTGTATCAAGTGCAGAAGTAACCACAAAGGTTACTTGCATTTTGGTTCTTGCATTCTTGTCAAGTGCATCAGCAAACCAATAGCAGTTAATGGCATGGAACTTTGGGTCATATTAGGATAGCTAAAAAAAAATAGTTTTTTAGACTTTCAAAATCAGTAGTCCATAGATTTCCATATAGCTTAAAATAATTAGAGGTCTTGTTTTTTATTTTCACTAATTACTTAGATAAAAATTAGCTTAAAAAGTCAATAAATATTCTCATAAATACCAAAAACAGTAGTAATAGAATTTAGCCTTTTAATTTTAGAAATTTTAAGTTTAGTAGAATTTGATTTTCTCATTTGAATTTATAGCTTATAGTTGGGTTAATTAGTTCTCATAAGCTCAGCCTCTGTCTTAGCTTATTGAGCTTTTTAGCTTAGTTTAATTTTGAGCTTTTTGAGTTGATTCATGAGTTTGCAGCTTTGATCCTATACTTTAGTTAGCTTTTACTGTTTCTTTGTTTAATTAGCTTAATATGAATTAGCATTGTAAGGCATCTTAAGCTTCTAGACAGCTTTTAGATTTAGCATTTGAGCTTATAATGAATTGTGTGCAAGCTATTTAGTCAAAATAAGCTTTTGAAAAGCTCACTTTCTGTAAACAGAATCTTTTAGAGCTTTTTAGAGCTTAATTTTGAGATTCAGCTCATACTTGTTTTGTTAAAAAAAATGGGGCCCCCCCTTTAAAAAAAAAAGAAAGTTGTGTGCTTAATAAGTTTTAGCTCTTGGTTTTCAAAAATAAAAAAATTGTAAAAAAAGGGTGTTAGCCAACCTCGAACCCGCGACCTCACCCACACAATACACACGTTTTACCTATATGCTACAATAGCTCATCCATCATCTCTTCCTTTCATTTAATTGATAAAGGCAATTTCCTTTTCCTCTTAATAATCTAAGACCGAGCTTATTAAAGTCATTTGGGGCTTATATATAGTTTAGCTTTTTATAGTTCATATTTTCGTTAAGTTCCTGTACATTTAGGATTTTCCCTGAATTTTTCACATTTTTCCATCAAGTAGATTATTTTTAATCATTTTTCTTAGAATTTAATTTTCAAAAATACATAAAAAATACAAAAAAGTTTTATAAAAATACAAAAAATAGTTTTTAGCATTAGATTAAATACTTTTAGGTTTACATTTAGAAAAATTATCTTCAACACTTTTAGATTTTTATTTTCATTTTTAAGCCTTTATTTTTAATTTTAAAAATAGGATTTTAATTTTAAAAATAGTAAAAAATAGTTTTCTGAGTTTTTAAGTTACTTTAGACTTTCCAAAGTTTAAAATCATTTTTTCTAAATTTTTCGGATTTTAATTTGCTATATTTAGGATTTAATTAGATTAAAATAGTTTTGAATTCATAATAAATTCAAAAATATAATCAAAAAAATAATTTTCTTTTTCTAAAAATTTTCTTTTATCTTACTTTAGGTTTAGAAATTTTATTTGCATTTTTAAGGTTTAATTTTGTCCTTACTTGTTTATTCAGTAACGCGTTTTATTTGTTTCCCGATAATTGTTTTAAGTATTTAATGCTTTTTGTGATCTTTTTTAATTGTTGCTTTTAATTGGTAGCTATAGATAATCAAAAATATCTTTTCTCTCATTCAAATCATCATCCAAACTAAGGCGTGGTTTCAATTTCACAAGTCGTTGGGGAAACGGCCCGGGAAAGCATACTTCCCGGTAAACATACGTATATTATTATTATTATATATATTTGTATAAGAATTTTCCTAGAGGGCTACTTTGGGAAATATTCTCTATACTTTTGTGTATTTGTAAAAATAGTGTATAAAAACTATCAATCAATTTCGTTTAAAGCTTAGTTTAGAATAAGTGAAAAGTCGAGAATGATGAATTTATCCTTTTTGGGACATTTTAGGATTGAGATGTTTCTTGTTCTATGATCCCTAAAAGTTGTAAAATAACGAAAGTCAAATATGTTGCTTAAAAGAAAAGTACAAAAAAAATGAAAAAAAAATACAAAAATATGTGGGAATAAGTGTATGTATATTTAAAAATGGTAAAGACGGGGCTTTTCAAAACTTATGAGTCTTTAATTCCCTTTGATGAACGCTTAGCTACTTTTCGAGGTTATTAGTCGAGGGGGATTGAGATTCTTAGTTTTCTTAAGTGTTTACGTATAGCATTGCGTGAGGACACGCAATAGTTTAGTATGAGGAATTTTGGTATGTGTGTAATTACACATACCTTTTACCTAATAAATCGAACCTAAACGACCAAAAATACACATAAAATGCCATAAATATTCTTGCTTTTGTGTTTGTACTGTGGCAAGAGTATCCCGGATATTCACTAAGACAAAAAAAAGCCAAACCGACAAACCGAGAGCGAATTAGAAAGAGCGCGAAAAACCGAAGCCAAAGGTACAAAAGGATTGAAAACGAAGCTAAACGAACATTTTCCAGATCGACACGACAATGTTTTGTGCAGTTAATAGAATCAAGGACAAGGAAACAAAGTCAACCCCGGGGAACGGCATTGGAAAGAGCATTGGAAAAACTAATCCGAAACCCTATCGATGAAAAAATGGCCGACCATACCCATGTTTAGTGGCCGGGTCAGCACTCACTATAAATAAATTTAAAAACCATTTAGTCAAAAAGCCCAAAACCCTTTTTATTATTTAACCAGGTGAACGGCCCAAATAAAGGTACTGGCCCAATCCCAAAAACCCCCTGAACTCCCGATAAACCCCAAACCCATTTAAAACTTTACTATGATAGGTCCCAAAAGACTAACGGTGCAGATATCCATCCCCAACCACTATGACTAATAATTGCAAAGTTACAAGGACGATGGATGCAAGACCAAGATATACAATGAGGGACCTATCTTGCCAAAATCCTGAAACTTTCACCCTGTGATATTAAATTCCCCCTTTCCTGCCAAACCCTAACCCCACCACTGTACATCTTTCCTTGTCACACCCTGCAACAACTCGACAAATACATCCTCTTCACCTCTTCCCTAAACAAACCCCACCCCCTACAGTGGCTATGTATAGGTAGGCATCCCCTACTACTCGCTGGAAAAGACGAAATAGAAGACAATTAATCAAGGGCTGTGATGATTTGAGATTGGGCTCCAAGGCAAATTGATGGCTGGGATTGAAAGTTTGAAGCTCTCACAACAAAAGCACAACTAGCACAAAGCTTGAAGACTTCCCAGCTTATAAAAGAAAGAAGAAGACAGAAGTATAGAAAAATACTGAGAGATAGATTTATTTTGAATTTTTTAAATGTCTTTTAAGTTTTATGTATGTAAATTTTACATTGTGTCATTTAACTTTTAAGTCTTTAACTTTTAATGTTTTAATGAAAATTTGAGTTTTATGAAAAAAATTGTCTTTTTGAATCTCTTAAATTGTTATCTGTGTTCAAGCTTATTTGTGTTGAAAATCTGCTGAAACATGCTTCTTGTTGCTTATAATGCTTGCTAAATACGCCTTGAAATGTGACTCTTTGGTATTAAATCCTTTTATTCAGTTTTAAAGATTGATTTTTAAGAGTTAAAGGGGTGTTTGGTTTAACCAAGTTAATGGGTGAAAATGGGGTCAAATTTGCCTTTCTTTCTTAAAACCACTTTAGATTAGCTACAAATAGTGAGTAATGTTAGTTTCAAAAATTTTTAAGTCCTAGAATTTAATTTTATGTCTTTTATAAAACTTGTATGAATCTGTCCTCATGTAGCTTTCTTATTTAGCTTACTTTAATTGCAATTCTAATTATTTGTTTTTAGTTGTCTTTTTTGTGTGATATGTAACACCCCCAAATTGGGTCGCAGCGGAATAAGGGTCCGGGGCGTGTTACTTCAAGATCAATAGCACAAGATATATAAGAATGACACAAAAAGTCGTTTAATACAAAAGCATATAGCTTTACTTGTTCATTGTTGAATATTACAAAAGTTGACAATACATTCCCCAAAATATGATGCACCTAAATCTTTAAGTGTGCAATCCAAAATGTAACCCAATGCATCCCTGGCATCCCATGCCTATTGATCTCCTGAAAACATTGCTTAAAACGTCAACAAAAATGTTGGTGAATTCATAGGTTTGATAAATCGTAATATGTAGGATCGCAAGACTTTTTAGTGATAATGCAACACATGCAGATCTCACAAAACTAGATTACATTTACACTAAGCTCATGCCACTGAAGCTCGACAATCTTTCTTGCAATTAAACTATATATTGCAATTTACGCCCATCCGGATGTCTACCCTAAACATCCAAAATTCGACATGCTATAACGTTCGTTCCTGGTGATAGCTAGTCACCCGAACGGGGAGGTCGTTTCCCGAATAGATCTATTAAATAACATTCGCGCTCACATAATGTAATTCCCAACTACATCTATGCAATTGACAGTGCATGACCCCCAAAAAAGGGACCTTAATTGGGTTATTGGCAACTTAGGCAAACATATAATCAATACTTGCGTCCCAATTTATAAAACCAAAGCATTTTCCACCCAATAGTTTTATAAATCATTGAAACCGTAAAAATGTGGGCTATGACTCACCTTGAGTCCAGATAATCAAATATCGCAGATATAGCGCACGAAAAGATCGAATGCATCCGTAAATTATCATAGGTCTTATAAGTACTGAGTACTTTGAATATATCTTTATAGTTGTTCACACTCGTACCTATCGATCGGGCTATCATAAGTTAAGAGGTCATGACATGGCGTTTGAGGAGTTAGGACACTTAACATACGTAAAATC
This sequence comes from Tanacetum coccineum, assembly GCA_026074375.1. Classification (NCBI taxonomy): domain Eukaryota; kingdom Viridiplantae; phylum Streptophyta; class Magnoliopsida; order Asterales; family Asteraceae; genus Tanacetum; species Tanacetum coccineum. The sequence continues at coordinate 30,245 of BQNB010024988.1, forward strand.
CAACAACTCGTCGAAACGCCATCGCGAATAGGCCTCATTATCTGAAACTCCCTAGTAATATAGGTATCTTTGATAACCACATAATATAATATCTAGCTCAATCACAACTAATGGATTTTTGTAAAATAGTGTTTAATAAGTTAAAACGTTATAATTACCAGTTTTAGCAAAAACTGGCCGAAACTTTCCCGCGTTTTAAACCCGAATCTCCGCGTTTCTTATGCCCATGCACTTCGTAATAAGACAGTATATCATAATTTGACATTTTCCGTATTTTGACCCTCTGGTGAACAGTAACTTTTACTGTTCACATCAGACGTGAGCTTTATTAAATTCGTATTTGTCGTCGTAAAACCCGTAAATGTCGTATTTTATTCGTAGTGCTCCGTTCTTAACGATTCTTTTCAAGGACGTTCTCGTAGTTGAAAGTTCTATAATTTTAGGGGTTTTAACAAAAATATAACTTCTGTCATGAATAAGTAACTTTTATAAAAAATAGTTTATAAAAGTATTAATTGGCCGTAAACATCCGAAATTCATAACTCGTTCGTTTATAATTAAAATTATGATTCTTATATCATTTGGGAATCCAAAAAATAAGTATTATTTGATAAAAATATCAAACCCTTGCTGTTAGAAATTATATAAAAAAAAGTTTTTATAAAAAATTTTACTTAAGACCTCGTTTATAACAATAACTCGTTTTTAACATAACTTTTCGTTATTAATCCGTTTAAAACAATTTCTACTTTTTTCGAATTCAATCGTGAAATGTTTAATCTTAATACAAATAATAAATAAATATATTTTATGACTTTGGGACAGAAATGTTTAACTAACATTCAAATAGCTCATTTTTGAACATTGTCTTTGTTATGTTTTACCACTTTATACTTTTTACATAATAACCATAAGTGTTCATATTTTCTTATCATGATATAACCTTATTTTAATGATCTTATAACCATTAATAGTAAGCCATAATTAACCTAACTTGTCTTAGTATTTTCTTTAACTTGAAACATATTAATAAAACTAAAAAAAACCTAATTTCCCAATAATCAGTTTACACCAAAACAACATGATACAATATTTTTTACATCAATTTTTAACATGATAATGTAATATCACAACAATATAAAGTAAATCCATATGATCATTTCAAAGTTTAAATCATCATTTTCATGAATAAAACCTAAATGGTGATTTAAACTAAATAGAAATAACATATGCTTAAAAAATGAAGATTATAAGAACATAAAGAGTTCAAGTAAACCTTATGAGGAGTACTGATGATTGATGATTAGCTAGTGCTAAACCCTTTATTTAGCCACTAAACCAAAGCTTGCACAAAATAATACCCCTTGTTTTTTCTTACTAAAACCCTAACTTCCTTTTTCTAAGTAATACTTGGAAAAAGCTTAGACCAAAGGCTTGGGAACACCGTAGAATACCTTAGAATGGATGAATATAGACGGGTAGTGTTTGTATAAATAATTGATATAGGTTTGGTAGAGGTGCTTGTGTTATGCCGTGAGCTAGAGGAGGCACAAGAAAGGAAAAGAATTTATTTTTTTTAATTTTAGCTAGGAATACTTGTAACACTTCTCTTACTAGTAGATATACTGTTATATGGTATAAGAATCTAGTCAAAAGAACACGGTATGGGTATGGGAATAGGCCTCTAGTCTTAGTATAGGCCATGGGTAATGTTCTTAGAGTCAAAGAGACATAAATGATTATGTAAGGTGCATTAATGAGGGTAAGGTGTAGATGTAAATGGCAGTATGGTGTTCTTTTGACAACTTGAAGAGTTTTGATGATATTTTTAACTTTTAATGCATAAATGGCATGAATTATCGGCATAACTTGAGATATATATTGATATATTGGAGTAATTTTATGGTATTGGGTATAAATGTGGGTATTTGATTGAAGCGTAAAAAGTTTCTTGTGGTTCCCGGAGTGCCTAAACGCAATCATAACGCGAAACGTATAACGTTACGTAACCATAAAAAATAAAATGACCTAAAGTTAATAAATATCCTCAAAAATAAATATATAACCCTTGCTTGATGTAAACATTTCATTGTTTGAAGGCACGTTTAAACATGACGCTTAATTTTTGAGGCGTAACGCCGATTTAACTTAAAAAACTTTTTACAATTTAAAGCAAAACACTTACAAACACTAAAAATAAATAGTAGGTTTATCGACGTCGTCAATGACTTGAAAACACAGGGTGTAAGTAAGACTTCCCCCGTTAATCGAGCCTTTGTCTCAAGGTCCACGATGCAGCACTTGACGACATGTGGTCCAGGGTGAAGTAGGTTGTGGATATTTCTTCTTGAATTGTCTATCACGTTCCCACGTGAACTCAGGACCACTCTTGGACCCATACGAACTTTGACTAATGGAATCCGACTTCCGCTTTAAAAAACCGTTTAACTACACGGCCCACTATTTCTAATCTACGGTTTCCTTCAACAAAATGATGCTTGTCATCCAAGATAAGTCCATCAACGGAACACACGAATGGATTCAGTACGGCATGACACTTTTTCAGTTAGATACATGAAAATATAATTATGAACTCCCTGCTGCAACTCTTTCTGAAGTTCAAGCTTGTAAGAAACTCTCCACTCTTTCTCATTACCTTAAAAGGTCCAACATAACCGGGTTTAACTTCCCCCGTTTGCCAAAACGTACGACCCCTTTCCAAGGCGAAACTTTAAGCATAACTTTATCCCCGACTTGGAATTCCATCGGTTTACGCTTCAGATCGGCGTAACTCTTCTGTCGATCACGAGCGGCTTGCATCCTTTGCTTGATCTGGATGATTTTCTCAGTGGTCTCTTGAATTAGTTCTGGACCGAGTATTTGAGCTTCTCCAACTTCAGTCCAACAAACAGGTGAACGACACTTTCGACCATAAAGTGCTTCGAATGGTGCGGCCTTGATGCTAGCGTGATAGCTATTGTTATATGAGAACTCGACTAATGGCAAATGGTTAACCCAACCCTTTCCAAAGTCGATCGCACAAGCACGCAGCATATCCTCGAGAGTTTGAATGGTCCTCTCGCTTTGCCCGTCTGTTTGTGGATGGTACGCAGTACTCATATCCAAATTAGTACCCAAAGCGTTCTGAAGTGACCTCCAGAAATTGGATGCGAATCTCGGGTCACGATCACAAATGATTGAGACAGGTATTCCATGTCTCGTGACCACCTCCTTTAGGTACATTCTTGCAAGTTTATCCAAAGGATCAGTCTCTCTCATCGGTGTGAAGATCACAGACTTAGTGAGTCGGTCAACGATCACCCAAATGGTGTCGTAGCCTTGCGACGACTTAGGAAGCTTAGTAACAAAATCCATAGTGATGTTGTCCCACTTCCATTCAGGTATCTTGGGTTGTACCAACAATCCTGATGGCCTTTGATGTTCAGCCTTGACCTTAGCACAGGTCAAACACTTGCTAACATAGGTGGCGATGTCGGCTTTCATATTGGGCCACCAATATAGCTTCTTCATATCTTGGTACATCTTGTCAGAACCCGGATGTATAGAGTATTTTGATTTGTGGGACTCGTGCATGATCACAGTCCGCAAATCACCATAACAAGGTAACCAACTTCTGCCATTGAGGCATAGGGTTCCATCCGTACGGGGTTCCAACTTTTCCGTCCTAATCGCCTCTGGATTTTTAGCGTTTTCAACCAACATTCCTCCAACATCTTCATTCTTGATGTTCTCTGGTTTCCGTGCTTCAGTCTGAGCATTCAAGATTTGTTTGGGAAGATCCAAACTAATAGTCATGACTAAGGCTCGAACTCTTAACGGTGGTTCTCGTTCTTTCCTGCTCAAAGCATCAGCAACGACATTGGCTTTCCCCGGGTGATAACGAATATCGCAATCGTAATCACTAAGCAACTCTAACCATCGGCGTTGTCTCATGTTTAGTTCCTTCTGATCAAGAATGTGTTGTAAGCTCTTATGATCAGTGAACACTGTACACTTGGTTCCGTACAGATAGTGCCTCCAAATCTTGAGAGCGAACACTACTGCTCCAAGTTCCAAATCATGAGTCGTATAGTTCTTCTCATGAATTTTTAACTGGCGTGATGCATAAGAAATCACCTTTTCTCTTTGCATCAACACAGCGCCCAAACCCTTCTTTGAAGCGTCGCAGTATGCGATGAAATCTTCGCTTCCTTCAGGTAATGCAAGGATTGGTGCACTGCACAACTTCTGCTTCAACAGTTGAAAAGCTGCTTCTTGTTTATCGCCCCAAACAAACTTGACCTTCTTTTGAGTAAGCTTAGTCATTGGTTTGGCGATCTTTGAAAACCCTTCAATGAATCTTCGATAATACCCAGCAAGACCTAAAAATTGACGAATCTCCGTTGGTGACTTAGGAGATGTCCAATCTTTAATGGATTCAATCTTGGCTGGATCCACATGAATTCCTTCACTATCGATCACATGACCGAGGAACTGTACTTTGGGAATCCAAAATTCACACTTGGAAAATTTGGCATACAACTCCTCTTTCTTAAGCAACTCTAAGATTAGCCGGCGATAGCTAATCACCCGAACAGGGATCCACACCCGAATATTTACTGTGCCTTGAATAAAGTGGCAATACGTACTTGAAACATTTTGGTGACATTAAATTGGTCATGCATTCTTTATAAATCTTTGGGATAAGATTGATACTTTTGGTGACATTAAATTGGTCATGCATTCTTTATAAATCTTTGGGATAAGATTGGTACTTTTGGTGACATTAAATTGGTCATGCATTCTTTATAAATCTTTTAAAGTATAAAAATTTAGAAATATGTTTTTTTTAAAATTAGACAAACGTCCTAAAATCAACATATAAAACTCAGCAGCAACAACTATATTATATATTTTTTAAAATTTAAAATCCTATTTTTAAAATTTAAAATTAAAAAGCTCAAAATGTAAAATTAATATCTAAAAAGTGTAAAATGACTTTATGAATGTAATACCTTTAACTATTTTTTTATAAAACTAAAAACTATTTTTTTGTATTTTTCTGAAACTTTTTTCTATTTTTTATGTATTTTTGAAAATTTAAACCTACGAAAAATCCTAGTAAATTGTAAATTAAAAGGAAAAAAAAAAAAAAAAACTGAAAAAATTCAGGTAAAAATCTAAATTGAACAAAGTGTTAAAGAAAAATAAATGCGAAAGTGGGCAGCTCTTAACAAATAGCTCTATAGTCGTAGTTAAGCTACGACTTATAAGCTTTAAAAGGGGGGAAAAAATGAGAAACGTGTTGTAAAGATTAATGGAAAAAGAGCAGGGGATAGGAAATGAGTAATTGTAGCACCTTGATTAAACTCGTATGGCATATAAGAGGAGGTTCTATGGGTTCGGGCAGGCAAACCACTAACTTTTTGGAATTTTTATTTTTCTTTCTTGTTAACAAATCTAAAATATTATTTAAACTTATTAAAAAACATGATTTTTAAACAAACTTTAAAACTGAGCTTTTTATCTGAAGTGACAAATAAGCTTGGAAAAATAGCTTCTTGAAATAAAGCTGTTTAGAAGAGAGCTTTTTGAGTCAAAGTGCTTGATTTGAGACCGATTGTAAGCTTGTAACCAGCTTATTACTTAAATTGTTTTCAAATACACAAAAGTTGTTCTTAAAAGGCTAATGTGTGCTTTATTTAATTATGACAAGGTATAACTTAGCTTTAAAATCTCAAAGGATTAATAACTCTTCCCAGTTACTACTCCCTACACCTAAATCCTTGGATTAATAGGGGCAAAATCAGAATGCAATTCAAATAGCTAAAAAAAAATAAGCTAAAAGACCTAAATAAGCTAAATGAATCTTATGCTTTTGCAGATTTAATTTAACTAACTAAAGCTAAGTGTTAAAGCTATAAAAATCTACATACTAAATAACTAAGAATCTTAAAATTAAAAGCTACTTAGTAATTGCACTAATGTTTTTTGTTTTTTTTTGGCATTTTATTGAATACTTTTTAAGCTAAAATGTTACTAAGTTCAGATAAGCTAGAAATTGAAAAATTTGGTACTTAAACTGAATTAAGCTATACCTAGATCTAAAAATTTTCCTACCTCTAACCTTGGAAGCTAAACCTATTATTACTTAACTTAAAATTTAAGCAAATAAAAGGTGTCAGCCAGGATCATCTTAGTTCCTGCGGATGCCATCTTTGCACAAGTGCTAAACATAGTTGCAAGGTTACCTAAGGGGTAATCCTGGCCACTTAGGAATCGCTCAAGTGAGTGAGGCAAACAAGTTTTAGGTACACACAAAATCTTAAAAAGCTCAAATCAAACTTAAGCTATCACACTTAAGCTACAAATTCTCCTAGTGCAGGAATACTTAAAATAGTCATAACTTTTTGATTTTTTACAAACTAACTTGTGAAAACTCTTTTCCTATTGTTTTTAACTGAAATCAAATCATGTTTCAAAAAGGTGTTGCACAAAAAATAACTTTTGACTTAGATACGTCAAATTAAGCTTATAACCAAAACACGCCTTTAACTCATTGACAGATATATAAAACTTTCTGGGACTGAATTCTAATTTATAAACTTATGTTACCAGATGATTAAATAGCTCTTTTAACTAATCTTAATTTACATGATCTTACCAACTAATTAACGAGATTGTCAAACGACTCTATACTATGCTATCTAATATTTTTGGTTTTTTATGGTTTATAAGACAGAAATGAAAAACTAAGATCTATTATGATAAGGCTAAAAACAGATTAAGATTAATGATAAATAAGCACAAGTAGAGAGAATTAATCACTATATGCTGTATAGAATAAGAAAAATATAGCAATATTACACTAAATAAGCAATTAAGCTCAATAGTAAAGAGACAAGGTATTATATTAAAAAGAGACTACTTTTGAAACTTCAGCTAAACAAGAAGCTATAGATAAAATAACAGCAACAAGCCTTTAGCTTATTCATGTGAATAAGCTTGTATAACGTCCCCCCTTGGGAGTTTCATCCATTGCTAACTCCCTTCCTTAAGCTTTTACGATAAAGTCCATGGTATAATGTACAGGTTAAGCTGTTTTATGGTTTAGATTGGATTATTTTGAATGATTAAGTCCTATTTCAGCTTATAGATGAAAGAGCTTATTATGAGTTTTATTAGCTATTTAGAACGTTTAGTTGGAATGGAGAGTTATGAGTTGTAATAGAAAGAGAGCCTATAACAAAATTAAACAAAATTTCATTTAAAAAAAAAAATGAATACTTACTTAAAAAGAAGTTACAACTGATTTAAATCAAAATTACATTAAGCTTTGAAAAAAAACTACACTAGGCTAAAACTAGAAAAGAAAGGAACATCGTGTGTGTGTGATGGGGGTGCTATTTATAGCACCATAGTGAAGCTTCTAGGCCTTTGAGTCTCTGCACGCTCCTCTTAATCTACACCTTTCAATCCTTCAATCATTGGATCTTAAGTTTTAGCCGCTGGATCAAATGCACACTCACACGGATTGCCAAGCTATCATTCTTTGATGTGACAGCTTGTGCTAGTTGTGTGAGAGCATTTAGTGTAAAAATTGAGCTTCACTTGTGCTTTCCCTCTTGTACACGATCCTTGCTTGAGCCAATGAGCCAATGAGAGCTTTGATAAGACTGTTTTGACCTTGCTATTGTGTAAGAGAGCCCTTGAATAGACCTCCGTACCCTTTGATTTTAATTTGCCCCTTGATTTACCCTGGTAACTAGACGAGGACGATGAATGAATAGTATTTGGGTTTGGCGCCATTTATTTTAACTGAAAGAGTAAAAATTCAGTTATGACTTGTGAAAGTTCATTTAATTGTGGACCTTGTGGAGTTGTAAATGGTTTGTAGTATAAAAGACTTTTTGTAAATGGCAATTTCAGTCCTTGTGGTTTATAGAAAAGGGTAAATGGACAAGTGTAATGGGCTTATGGATCCGGGTGAGGCCCATTTAGGCTTAGGGACCATTTATGGACTTTTCTGAAAGTTGAGGGATTATTTTGAAACACTTTGGGTCTTGTTGACTTTTGTTGACCAAGATTGACTAGTGTTGACTGTAGATTTGACTTTTTCTGGCTTTGGCTTCCGGCTTTTGTACACTCTTCCGTTCTCGTGTCCGTGTTTGCTTGTTTTTGATGGTTTTCTTGTGATTTCTGATATATCCGTACCTGCACACACAAAACACAAATACAAGCATATTTTTGCCATTTTTGGTCTGTTTTGGATTTAATTGGGTTATTTTAGGTACAAACGGATATGTGTATTTTACACTTATCAAAATTCCCTAAACTAAACGATTGTGTGTCCTCACGCAATATCACATGCCTTATAACCAAATACCTCGAAAATTCCCAAACTAAACCTCCTGAAAAGTAGAAGATTTTTTTGTTGGAGAGAGATAAGAGATCAAAGTTATAAAACACTCGATTTCCAATTTTCATAACTTTTTTCTCCTTTTTATGATTTTTCTTGTTAATTAACTACCTTAACATACAACTTATTTGTCTTGCACATAATATTTTTGTTTTTCATTAACCTCATTTGTAAACTTTAAGGATCACTAGATTATAAAAAGCACAATTAAGTGTCTAAAAGATAACTTCATCATCCCCGATTTTTCACTTTTCCCATGCTAAGCTTAAAAACAAGATCATTGTCAATTACAAGTCATGTCACTAACCTACTCATAATTTTCTATGTCTGTACTTTACTTTTCCTCCCGTAAATACTACTTTTTATATCTCAAGATTTTACTTTTGTTATTATACCCAAGGCTCTTTAAGACTTTTGTTTTGATTACTTAATAAATTCCAAAAATAAAGCGTAACGGTTAAGAACGCAATAATTAGCTCCTAGCTCTTTTCAAAAGATCAAATGTCATCAAGATTAAAGTCCACATCGAGGCAACCAAAATTTGGCTTTTATTAGGCTACTTAAGCAAGGCACCATTCATGTCATACACCCGTAGGCCGTTAAGAACATGAATGGACCAATCTTTTGTGCACCAGATACCCTTAGGCTCTTTAAGGCACAAATAAGACAAAAATTAAGCAACATTATTACACCTCAGTCCTTTAGAAGGCTACAACATCGGACTCGCCTTCACGACAAGATTGTGCATAACTCTATTTCGACTTCCGGTAACTGCCAACGACACCTTTGAAAGGTTGTAACATCGGTGAGAGCGGCAAGGTTTCAACAAACTTTTATCTGTCATGGATTAATTATTGAATTTACTTATCCCACTTTTCCCTAAGGCTCTTTAAGATTTAAGACCTAATATTATTTATTATTGTGTTTCATATAGTATTGCCAAATTAAGTATTCCTGATGTGTACTCATCTAATCACAAAGGAAGCTAAAGAAACTTTTATTAGCTAATTATTAACCAAAAAACTGCCACAACTCTATTTATTAAACTTTTATATTATAAAGGTGAAACATTGCTAATGGGAGAAAAGCCCACACAATTAACACTAGATGAGCTTTGACAGAGAACCTAACACTACTCTACGTTCTTTTGTCATGACTTTAATTATACTCTATCACTTTCTCGTTATTTCGCAATTTAATATCTCTAAGAAAGAGTTCAGAGAAACTACTAGCAATATTGAATATACAATCTCAGGCATATTTAAAATCTAATTGTGATTTTGAATAGTCTTCATTTACTATCAATTCAGTCTTGCATGTTTTAGTCTACTTGTAGAACTTGCAACTTAAACTTTCAGCTTTATATGGTTATGGTGAAAGATAGTAACTTGTATAAGTTTAGTTCGGGGCAATTAATTTATTTTATGTTGTTATTTACAATCGTTTTATCATTCATTCTTGTCTTAACATTTGTTTATTTTTTTATTTATTAGTGTATTTTTTTTTAACTATATAAGAACTTTAAAATTTAAAATTTTGCGTATTTTGTGGTAAATTCGGTACGTTATGACGAACAAAACCAATAAGCAGGCAACATCAAATCGATAGTTTCACTCCCCAAACTCTAAACGAAATCATTGGTCTCAATGTTTAAGGCGAGTCTCTACGTAAATCTAAGCCGTTTATTGAATTATGCAAAGATAACGTGAATCGAGATAAGAGAAGGATATCGGATTTCCCCAAAACTTATTTCTCTCAAAGGTGTGAATGCACCTCTAGTGTGAAATTAGGAGACATATCACCGGACACGAGGAGGCTTCAGAAATTGTCTGGGTTGATCTACATAAATCAAAACAAAACAACAAACATGGAGAAACGGAAGAGGGATAGCTCTTCACACATCACAACAACATTAGATAGAAAATGAAGAAAATAGAAAGGATAAGCATGGGGTGAACTCCCACGAAGTGGCTTGTTTTTGGTCACCGAGTCGTAAGCTCAACTCGATCCCTGAATTTATTTGTTCTTCAGGGGAGAGTGTGAGATCCAGGACTTCATTAGGTGGGTTATGTCCACTCGAAGTAAATGTTTCACACGGTACATTTACTTTGTAATTTGGGCCATCGGCGTTGAGATAATTCCACTGATTACATAAGAAATCTTTGAGATAGTGAAAGGTCCTGACCAACGAGTTTTAAGCTTTCCGGAGAATATCTTTAACCGGGAGTTGAAGAGTAAAACTTGATCACCAACATTGAAGATTCGATTCTTGATCTTTGAGTCGTGAAGCTTCTTCGTCTTCTCCTTGTAAATCAATGAATTCTCATAAGCTTGATCTCGAAAGATCGTTAAGTTCATTTAGTTGCAGTTACGATGATCACCCGGGCGGTTTTGATCAAAGATTTACGTGCTTAAGAGCCCAATACGCTTTGTGTTCCAATTCGACTGGTAAATGACAAGACTTTCCATAAATGAGCTGATAGGGGTGTGCATCGATTCGGGGTTTTGAATGCGGTTATGGAATGCCTATAATAGCATCGTCTAGCTTGTCAGGCCATGAGGGCACGGTTTTCTTCTATGTCCTTTCATGATAGCTCTAAGACCACGATTTGGACTCCTTCCACTTGACACTAGTTTGAGGGTGTAAGCGGTAGCTAAACGATGTGTGACTCCTATTTCGGGACATGACTTTGGCAAATTTTCATATACAAAAGTTGGAGGGGTCCCATGATAGCTTATTATAGATCTTCGGTGTTCCAAATCAGGGCAAAAAGAGAACTTAAAAATTTCGACAACTACACGAGCATCGTTTTTTGTGGGGAGCGCCTTCTGTTTCAACCCATTTCGAAGATAGTCGACTGCTTCATAGTAATATACTTATTCCCTTTGGGATCGGGACGGAAAAGGTCCTTTATTATCTATTCACCATATTTCAATAGATTTCATAATCTGGGATTGCGCTTTGAGGCTTTTCATCACGTTGAGAAATTGTTGCCTTTGTCATGGTTGGACATAGCTATCATATGATTTAATTATCGATCCTACTGAGCATCTGATATATAGGGGCACAAAAAGAAAATGACATCAAATTACTTTTTGTAGCAGTGAGATTGGCACTATGATGGCCCCCGGTGGGTCCTTCATGACAAGCTTTAAGGATTTCAATAGCTTCGTGTCCAGATACCACACTACGAATGTTTTGGCATAGCACATATACGAAGTGGTAGGGATCATACCATGAAATAATGTATTTACATCTTTGAAATATTTACTCTTATTATGTTAGTGACACATTCACTTTTTGATAATAATTTCTCAGCATGGTAGTTTGCAAATTCGGCCACAAACGATTGGGGGACTTCCGTTTGATTAACTCCAAGAGTTTCGAAAGGAAATGTTCTTTAATGTCTTTGTTTTCCAAATATCTTGTGAGGATTCTCGAGCCTTGAAAAATGATCGACGGCGAGATTTTCACTTCCGTTTTTGTCAAGAATGGTGACATCGACTCTTGTATAAAGTAACACCCATCGAAGCACCTGGGCTTGGGCATTTGTTTGTTCTTGAAGTATTAAAAGCAGAGTGGTCGGATTTTATATAACAATGCTTTTGGATTTGACAAGATATGGCCGAAACTTTCTCAATTGCATACCACTACGACGAGCATCTCTCTTCTCCGTTGCTCTGGGTAATGTAATTTGAGCATTTCGGTCTTCGTCTTAATAGCATATGAATTCGGTTGAAATATGCTTCGTCTTACGTTGTCATCGAACCTGTACTAACAATCGCAAAATCGCTTGCATCACACATTAATTCGAAAGGTAGGTTCCAATCTGGGATAACTAAGATCGGAGCTTCGGTGAGCTTCTTCTTAATGGTTTCGAAAGCATTGATACGATCTTGAGAAAATACAAACGGTGTGTCTTTTTCGAGAAGGTGAGTTATTGGTCTAGAAATCTTGGAAAAGTCTTGAATGAAACAACGGTAAAATCATGCATGACTTAAAAAACTTCTAACTCCTTTAACGGTAGTCGGATGAGGAGGTTTAGCAATCACATCGAATTTTGCTCGGTCGACCTCAATTCTGTCTTTGATTATCTTATGACCTTAACAATACCTTCTTTTACTCATGAAATGACATTTTTCCCAATTAAGGTACAAGATTTGTGTCTTCAATTTTTAACATTCTGTTCAGATTAGAAAGACATGGAATCAAAAATTATCACCAAAAATGGAAAAAATCATCCATAACAACTCCATTGTCTATTCTATATATCGTAAAAATCGCCATCATACATCGTTGAAAGGTTACGGAGCCATTTACATAATCCAAAATGGCTTACGACGATAATAGCAAAAGTACTCGTATAGGCACGTTTAAAAGTTTGTTTTTTTCTTTTGATCTGAGGATCAATTGGAATATGAAAATATACTAAAAAAACCATTCTAAGAAACAATAGAATTAATATGCCGGATAAACGTTCTAGCATTTGATCCATGGACGGTAGACGAGGAAAATGATCTTATTTCGAGTCTGCTTCGTTAGCTTCCTATAATTGATACTTTCTCTCCCAGCTGATAAATAGACGTGTAAGAATTAATTCAGTCTCTTCAATTGCAACGAAGGTCATTACCTCAATTTTTTTAGGGACAACCAATGCTTGGACCTAACCTACGGGATTTATTACTGTCGGTGATAGGGTATATCTTTTTCTGGCATTCAAAAGAAAGTTTAATCACTTCCTTCTTATATGACTTCATGAATTTTCGGGTTCACCCGTCTTGACTTTGCACCGATGGTTTTACAAATGTATTCTAATCAAAATTTTACAGTATAAAACGAGGGGTCTATACCCTTGATATCGGTTATTTTCCAAGCAATGGCAGGGGGTTTAAGAGATTTAAGAAAAATTAATGAGAATCTCTTTTTGATCGCTTTTTTTAAACCTCTTTGCTATGGATGAGGGGTAACTTATCATTTTCTTCCAAGAAAGCATATTCTAAGTGAGATGGTAAGTCTTTTAATTCCAATTCCGGAGGCTCTTCAATTAAAGATTTGGCCTCGGTAACTTCACTTTGCTTAAGGTCTATCGGAGGAAGTTGAAACGGGTCATCATTTAACAATTGTTTAAGCACATAAATTTCTTCCTCCGGATCACAATCATCATGATTACTTTCCAAAGAGATTGATTTGTCATAAGAAAAAGCATCGATTTTCTTCAAAGTAAATTCGAATAAAACGGCTCTGACGGGGGGGGTTTGAAGTGGGATTGCACTGAAAAATCATCACAAGGAAATCTAATAATTCGGGTACATACCATCACAATTTCATCAATGATGTCATTTCGGTTTTTACCGAAAATTTTATTTCTTTTTTGGCATTCGTAAGGGAATATTTTTATGGTTGTCTAAATAAAATGACGGCTTCGATATCAACACGGAGGGTGATTTCTCCTTCATAAACGTCTAATTAAGTACGATCGGATTTCAAAAATGACCTTCTAAGTATAAGGAGGTACTCGGGGATCAAACTTCTGAATCGACAACTTCGAAAATCGGCGGGAAGTGGAGGAACAAATTTTTTTCTAACTTTAACGTAAACGTCTTTGGCTAAACCCTTAGGGTAAGTTATGGATCGGTCTGCTAACTCTAAAGTCATTTGAGTCGGTGAAAGTTCGGGCAACGAAAGTTTTTTTCCAAATCAAAAGGGGCATTAGATTTATGCTTGCACCAAGATCGGACAAGGCGTAACATATCTCCATTCCCATGAATTCACAAGGAATAAGAAATTTTCCCGGATCTCCTAGCTTTTCGGGAAGCTTTTTAAGGAGCATTGCCGAGAAATTCTCGTTTAATGGAATTTTTCACTAAATACGAGCAACTTTTTCTTTATTCTATTAATCAAATATCTATCGTTGGAAGCAAATCTTGGCATTAAAAACAAATTATCCGCAAAACTTATATCAAAACGGCAATTCTCTGAAAATTTGATAATCTTTTCTTTTTGGTTATGTAAGCTTTTTCTCGATTCTTTTGATTGTCTCGTTCTTGAAGGGTTAAGGAATTTTTTGCTATTAGGTCACCGTTATCTTCGGATCTCAGGTTTCCGGTATCGGAGTCGATTTTGGTAAAGTCTTTGGAATCTCGGGTTCCGGAATTGGTTTAGGGATAACCGGAGGTGGATTTGAGCTTGGTTACTTCCTGGAAATTATTTGATCCTCATCGTTATTTCATCGGTCTCTCATTCATCTACTTTTTTTGGGGAAGGTTTAGTTGGATTCGAGGGTCCCTCGTATTTTGCGGTAAAAAATAAAAAAAAAAGATAAAAAAAAAAAATACAAAAAAAAAAAAAAAAAAAAAAAAAAAAAAAAAAAAAAAAAAAAAAAATGCTAACACTTTCGGGTAGGTGATCGATTTTATCTCGCCTTTGGGTTTGGACATCGCTATTACTCAGAGAGTAACTGATGTTGGGGCTTAGGCTTGAAAGAAACTACTAACATGGTGTTTTGATGATTATTTTGCAATGTGTTTTAAAAAAGCAATATTTTGGCTAATCAAAGCAGTTGTTGATTCTGATGGTAGTTTGAATCTCGTCTTTACTCTCCTTTCATCGATGTGATCTTGGTATTGTAAGTTCTTATCTGTTTGATCATTGACTTCTTTGTAATTCGAATAATCATATAAAAATCGTTCACTTTGACTATTAGGCATTTTAAAACGGTTGATTTTGAAAACCCTTAGTTTTGAAAAAATTGAAGCCTTTGATTACTTGGCTTGAAAACTTGATTTTGAAAAATTGTTCCCTCGATTGAAATATTCCTTGACCTTGATTTGTTATAATTCCTATTTTGACCTTCATTTTTGCTCCGGAGAAAATACTGGTGTGCCTTTTGATTACTAACTCATTTGGAGGGGCTTGTTGATTATAAAGTTCCGTGGTTGCACAACATTTTGGTTTTTATCGGTAGCCGGAACAATTATACCATGCATGAGCTCCACCACAAGTAACCACCAATTCTCCTCAACCCGCCTTACCGGTGCAGGGCTAGGGACAAAAAACATTTTTAGAAAACAATCTCGACTATGGTCGAAATTTGATCCGCAAGTTTATCAATTCGTTCATACGTTCTTGCTAACATTTTCCCTAGAATTAACACTAGAAGCTTTTGTTTGTTTCTCGAAATAAACACGCTTTTAACTGTTTTTAATTATATTCAAAGCTTCTCCTAGTAGTCTGTACTTAACAAATCATTAAACCCGACGCGGGCATTTATGGAGTTTGTTAATTCTAGGTTACATACCACTTATAAAAGGTATCAACCTGAGTTAACTCCGAAAATCCGTGGTGAGGGCAAGATCTAAGATTACCTTAAAAACGTTCCCATGCTTCACTAAAAGATTATCGAATTCTTGTGATAAAAACGAGAAATTTTGTTCTTAGGTAAGTGGTTTTTGAAGGCGGGAAAAATTGGTTATGAACTTGGTTAACGAGATCGTCCCAAGTTAGAATGAATTCGGAGGTTCTTTCTAGTACAAGTTTTAGTGGTCCCTCGAGCGAGTAAGGAAAATCATTGAGTCTTAATTACATCATTAGGCGCATTCCTAAATCGTAAGGTAGAAGTAATCCTTTGATAACTATTAATATGAGCATGAGGATTTCATTTTCTAAACATGGAAAACGGGTTCTGCTGACCTAATTTGAAGCAATTTTGTTTGATCTCAATTGATCGGCATTGATTTCGGGTAAAATAATACGATTATCCGTAACTCTCGGTGGTGCACGGAGTAATTACTCCATAGTTCGATACGCTCATCGCAATACTAAAAAAACTTTTTTTTTTTCTTATGGTTTGTCCGGAAATGGTGCTCTTCTAATACAAGGTTCAATATACAACCGGAAGGGTTTGTTGTTGTTGACGACGGTTCGGTTACGAGTTTGCGATACGAGTGCGCTTGCACTTAAAAAGATGAAAATTAGAAAAGGAAAAATCTAGGAATTAAAGAAAAATTTTACAATTAATTTTTTTTTAGTTCACAACATTTCTAACGGTTACACGAATGAGACTTAAACAAATAACAAAACTACTTCACGGTATAGCTCTTAAAAGATTGCTTTTCAAGGTGAGACGTACTTGGTCAGAGACACATTATGGCATGTGTTAAATCTTTTGGTTCAAGTTGGGAACTTTTCAAGTCACTGGCACTTATTGATGATAATACCTACAAATTGAATCTGTATTATTGTTGGTGTTCGTTTTACCACTTCTGTTTATTTTCATTTCTTTTTTAAAGGACAACTTTTTATGTTTTTGATTTTTTTTGTGTTTTTTATATGATAGCTATACTAAAAAGAGAAGGAATTTTTTTTTTACTTTTTATATTTTATGATTTTTTTTTTACTTTTTGAAATTTTTTAACAAAAATGTAACTTTCGGGGACGAAAGGATCTTCAAATCTTATCAACAAACACAAAACGAGAGATTCGTTAACTCAAGTCTTGGCCCAGCGGCGCAAAAATATGATTCGCAATGGTTATATATCAATATAATATTTCAAACAAGTGACAATTAGAAAATTCCCTAGGAAAATTCATCTTAAAATATCTATATATTATATTATATAATATACGATATGTTACCGGAATAGTAGTGATTTCACGGGTCGTCTTTTCCCAACGATTTGAGAAATTGAAACCTCGCTTGATATTGGATATTGATTTGAATGGGTTCGAAGATTGATTGGGTTTTCTATAACTATTAATTAAAAACAAGCAATTAAAAACAATTAAAGCACTTAACAAATAACGAGAAACAAATAAAACGCGACAATTAATTCATGTAACTAAATTTAACTCCTCAAAAATATAAACTAAATTTCTAAACTAAGATAGGTCAAAAGAATATTTTAGAAAAGATAAAACATTTTTTTTTTATTATTTTTGAATTTATTATGAATTAAAAACTAATTTAATCTAATTAAATCTTAAAAAATAGCAAATTAAGTACTAAAAATTTAGAAAAATGATTTTTAAACTTAGAAAAGTCTAAAATAACATAAAAACTCAGAAAACTATTTTTAACCTATTTTTTAAAATTAAATCATATTTTACAAACTTAAAATTAAAAAGCTCAAAAATGAAAATTATGATCTAAAAAGAGTAAATATGATTTATATGAATGTAAAACCTAAAGCTATTTTTTCTAAAACTAAAAACTATTTTTTATATTTTTCTGAAACTTTTTCTATTTTTTATGTATTTTTGAAAATTTAATCCTACGAAAAATCCTAATAAATTGTAAAATAAAAGGAAAAATCTGAAAAATTCAGGTAAAATCTAAAATGCAACAAAGATTTAAGAAATTAAAAGGAATGTGTTCATGCTTATAAATAAGCTCTATAAGCCCGTAGTTAAGCTACGGCTTATAAGCTAAAAGGGAAATGAAAACGTGTTTAAAGATTAAATGGAAAGAGAAGATAACGGATGAGCTATTATAGCACACTTGTTAACACGTATGACATATAAGAGGGAGGTCGTGGGTTCGAGGCAGGCCAACCCTAACTTTTTGCAATTTTTATTTTTCTTACTTTTGACAAATCTAAATATCTAAACTTATTAAAAACATGATTTTAAACAACTTTAAAACTAAACTTTTTATCTGAAAGTGACAAATAAGCCCTTAAAATAGCTTATCAAAAAGCTGTTCACAGAAAGAGAGCTTTTGAGCTCAAAGTGCTTGTTTGGACTTGTAAGCTTGCACCAGCTTAATTATAAGCTTGTTTTTAAAACCAAAAGTTATTCTTAAAAGCTAATAATGTGCTTATTCTAATAATGACAAGAAAACTTAGCTTAGAACTCTCAAAGACACCTAAATCCTTGGATCAAAATGGTAAACTCATAATGCAATTCAAATAGCTAAAAAAAACTTAATAAGCTAAAAGACTAAATAAGCTAAAATGAATCTTAAGCTTTTGCAGACTTAATCAACTAACTATAAGCTAAGTGTTTAAACTATAAAATCTACTACTAACAACTAAGAATCTAAAATTAAAAGCTACTTAGTATTGACTACTGTTTTTGGCTTTTTTGGCTTTTTATGAAACTTTTAAGCTAAAATGTACTAAGGTAAATAAGCTAGAAATTAATAAAATAGGTCTTCAATACTAAATTTAGCTATACTCTAATCTAGAATCTACTCTAACCTTAGAAGTAAACCTATTATTACTTAACTAAAAATTTAAGCCAAAAGGTGACAGCAGGAACAGCTTAGTTCCTGCTGATGCACTTTGCACAAGTGCAAAACAATAGTGCAGGTTACCTAAGGGGTAATCCTGCACTTAGAATCACTCAAGTGAGTGAGGCAAACAAGTTTTAAGTACACACAAAAGCTTAAAAAGCTCAAATCAAACTTAAGCTATCATACTTAAGCTACAAATTCCCCTGGTGCAGGAATACTTAAAATAGTCATAACTTTTTGATTTTTTACAAACTAACTTGTGAAAACTCTTTTCCTATTATTTTTAACTGAAATCAAAGCTGTCTCAAAAGGTTTGCACAAAAACTTTTGACTTTAGATAGTCAAATAAGCTTAAACCAAACACTCCTTTAACTCATTGACCGATTTAATAAAAACTTTGGGAATGAATTCTAACTTATTAACCTATGATACCAGATGATTAATAGCTTTTAACTAACTTAATTAACATGATCTAACAACTAATTAACTAGATATCAAAGATCTATACTATGCTATCTAATATTCTTGGTTTTTTATGGTTTATAAGATAGAAATGAAAAACTAAGATCTATTATGATAAGGCTAAAAACAGATTAAGATTAATGATAAATAAGCACAAGTAGAGAGAATTAAGCATTAATAAGCTAGTAGAATAAGCAAATAAGCAGTATTACTCTAATAAGTAATTTAAGCTAAATAAGTAAAGATATAAGGTATTTAAAAAGAGACTTACTTTAAACTTCAGCTAAACAGAAGCTAATACTAAAGTAACAGTTACAAGCTCTAGCTTATTCATGTGAATAAGCTAGTATAAGTCCTTGGGAGTTCATCCATTGCTAACTCCCCTTCCTTAAGCTTTAATCCAATAAAGTCCATGGTAAATGTAAGTTAAGCTGTTTTAAGGTTTAGATAGGATTATTTTTGAATTGATTAAGCTCTATTTCAGCTTATAGACTGAAAGAGCTTATTATGAGCTTATTAGCTTTATTAGAACAGTTTAGTTGAATGAGAGAGCTTATGAGTTGAAAGAAAAGAGAGCTTATAACAAAATTAAACCAAATTTCATTAAAAAACTGAATTACATTACTTAAAAAGAAGTTACAACTGATTTAAATCAAAATTACCATTTAAGCTTTTGAAAAAAAATCTACAATAGGCATAAATCTAGAAAGAAAAGGACATCGTGTGTGTGTGATGGGGGTTCTATTTATAGCACCATAGTGAAGCTTCTAGGCCTTTGAGCTCTGCACGCTCCTCTTAATCTACACCCTTCAATTCTTCAATCATTGGATCTTAAGTTTTAGCCGTTGGATCAAATGCATACTCACACGGGTTTGCCAATGTGTCATCTTTGTTGCGCAACTTTGTGCTAGTTGTGGGAGAGCATTTGTGTTATAAAAATGAGATTCACTTGGTGATTTCCATCTTGTACACGATCCTTGCTTGAGCCAATGAGAGCTTTGATAAGACTGATTTGACCTTGCTATTGTGTAAGAAAACCCTTGAATAGACCTCCGTACCCTTTGATTTTAATTTGCCCCTTGATTTACCCTAGTAACTAAACGAAGACGATGAATGAATAGTATTTGGGTTTGGCGCCCTTTGTTTTAACTGAAAGAGGTAATTTAGTTATGACTTTGAGGAAATTCACAAATGGTCCTTGTGTTTGTTTTATAAATGGTGTAGTATAAAAGACTTTTGTAAATGGCAATTTCAGTCCTTGTGGTTTATAGAAAAGGGTAAATGGACTAGTGTAATGGGCTTATGGATCCGGGTGTGGCCCATTTAGGCTTAGGGACCATTTGTGGACTTTTCTAAAAGTTGAGGGGTTATTTTGAAACACTTTGGGTCTTGTTGACTTTTGTTGACCAAGATTGACTGGAGTTGACTGTAGATTTGACTTTTTCTGGCTTTGGCTTTCGGATTTTGTACACTCTTCCGTTCTCGTGTCCGTGCTTGCTCATTTTTGACGGTTTTCTTGTGATTTCTGATATATCCGTTCCTATACACACAAAACACAAATACAAGCATATTGTTGCCATTTTTAGTCTGTTTTGGGTTTATTTGGGCTATTTTAAGCATAAATGGATATGTGTATTTTACACTTATCAGACCTCAAAAAACAATAATCAACACTCAAAAAGCATTTTGAAATTCAGGATAAGCAACAATAAGCAAATGAAAAAGTAGTTTCTCAAACTATTCAACACTTAACACTTTTTTGACAGTTTTAGCAAAAACCTCAAAACAACAATGCAGGCTATTGAGCTTTGTTTCTAACTTCTTTTAACACATGAATAAACACAAAAACAACACAAAAGCAACAATAAGCAAAGCACAATCAAATAAGCAACTAGAATAAGCTATAACTTAACAGTTTCAAGCAATGAACTCTTAAAACCTTAATTTTGAGTTTTAATACCTAAAAACTTTTAACAACTAAACTTTATGATGATTTTAAGTTAAACTAAGGTGACTCAAAAGACTTAACTCATTTTGACCCGTTTTGACCTTCAAAATCAGTTAAACCAAACACCCCTTTAAAAACTATTTTTAACTTGATTTAAACTGTTTTAAGCTAAAACTTTTAAAAACCAGATGTTAACTAAGACTACTAAGCAATATTAAGCATATATTAACAACAAATA
>BQNB010024989.1:8642-60131 GCA_026074375.1 Tanacetum coccineum
TATCTCTTCTCTTATTTTTCTAAATAACATCTCTAGTTTCTCTCTCAACTCTCTCTCCTCTTTCTCTCTCTAAATCAACTCACTTTCTTTATCTCTTTTCTAGTTCGATCCGTGTTGTGTTATATGAAGTGTAAGTGTTAATCGGGATCCTACAAATAGATTATGCAAAGTAGGTCTAAAAGTCATGGCTAAAAATAAATCATTAAAACAAACTAAAAATCAATTAGAAAGTGAAATACTAGAACTAAAAGAAAAATTATCTAGATTAGAAAAGCGTAAGGAGGCTAATGAGGAATGCAAAATATGTCAAGACCTTATGTTTGAAAATGAAAAGCTTAAGGAAGAAATATCTAAGCTTAATCAATTTAATAATAGTAGTCAATCGCTTAAGAAAATGTTAAATCTTCAAAAACCTTTCGGAGATAAATCCGGCCTAGGATTTAATTTTACCAAAGGATCAACTAGTGAGTCTAAACAAGTAAATTTTGTACAGTCACAAGAGGTGGAGTCTAAAGAAAAAGTAGTAGAATTAAACTCAAGCCCAAGACCAAAATTTATGCATATAAACAATACTAAAATACCTATTGCAAGCGACAACAAAGTAAAACGTTTTTATAAACCTTCTTTAAAACCTGGAGTTGGATTTACTAAGCCTAAAACAAGATCTAAGACTCCTCCTCCAAAAAGAACAAATAATTCTCACCCTCGGTCTAAAACACCACAACCTAGGAGAGATCAAGGTAGATAAGATTACCCTAATAATAATCATTTAATGTGGAATTATTCACAACAACCAAACTTCTCTCCGTTGGGAATATGTCCACCATTTGCAAAATATGTTCGGGACTAACAATTTTAGACCCATGAGACATTAGGGACCAAGTGGTTGAGTCGCTAAAACATTTTAGTGGAGTTGTTTATGAACATTTCTTGGAATCCGACGAGTGAATACATTCTTAAAATCTTATGACGGGTTTACCAAAAGATTTCTCCTTCAAAGCTTGCTCACTTGAAGATGTTAAAGAAAACACATTGTAGGCAAAAGTATGTCTTCTTTCCAAACTTCTTAGAATTTAGATTATGTGTTAAATGTTAAATGACTATATATTATTATGCTACATGTAGTATATGCTAAACAAATAAGTTATAGTTAATAGAATTGTGAAAATAGTGTAGTCACTAGAAATGCCATTTGTTGGTTTTCTAGAATTAAGAGAATTTGTTCATTATCAACTCTTCTCTCACGTAGTTGAATTAGGATTCTCTACGTACCACTATAAAATGGAAATCTTCTATGTCCACTAGTAGCGAACTCACGTAGATGAAGAAAAGTGAGTTAGAGGGTAATTATTAACATAGAAGTAGGATTAGTTTTACATCTTACGCCGGAAAGGCATGACATCAAAACACTATAGATGAAACAAACTCCCTTTGACTACGTCGTCCGCCTCATCTACACGTCTAAAATAAACTACGTCTATCGAAATCCTCTCATCAAGCTTTAACTTCATTCTATCATTCTATCGTCACATATTTATCATCTCTCAAATACTCTAAATCGTGACAATGAATTATTTCATCCGAAGTAATTAATCTATTCAATTGACAAAAAGTTGATTGAAAACGGCACTAAATCCTTGTCAAATCTTCTCTCGACTTGACAACTTGATTATTTCATCCGAAGTAATCAAAGTATTTTTAATTAACGAAAGGTTAATAAAAATGTCAATTAAATTTCGTCAATCATCTCTAAACCACATCTCGATCCAAAAATCTTGACAACTTAATTATTTCATTGGAAATTATTTAAGTTTACTTAACTTAACGAAAAGTTAAATTAAAAGTGTCAAGTATTTTTCTCTCGTCTTCAACTTTATTATTTCGACAACTAGATTATCTAAAATAATATTGTTAGTAGCTCCTGACGTATTTTAATAATTGTACATTTACAAAACTAGTCAAAATCGAAAAACAATTTTTTTCTCAGATAGGCGGCCCCCTTATATTTAAGGGGACCGAATGTGTTAATGTGGCCGGCCCCCTTAATTTTAAGGGGACCGGCCTATTTAAATCACCAAACACACCTTTCCTGCGTTAAACACTAAACCAAACACTCATTTATACACTTCTTCTTCTCCCTGTTACTGATATGACGAAAACACACACAAAACCATTAAAAATCAAACCTCCAAACACCCATTCGATCAAAATTTGCAAGGGGCAAACACCAACAACAAGATTAACTACCTCAATTGTAAGATTTCCTATACTTTTCTTTTTAATTTCATCCAATTTTGCTCTTAATCAAACTTGGGTATTTTTCATAATTTTTGTATCTTTTATATTTTTATGATTAGGTCTATGAAATCCATAACTATAATGATTCCCGTAGTCATAGGAATTCAAAATTTTCAATAGGGGTGTTTGGTTTGTTTCTTAGGATCGGTTTTTAGAATCGAAATGACCATCACTATACTTTTGTCACTTGTATAAACACTTAACTAACTTGTATAAGTCATCAAGATATATAATTCATATATATATTAATACATTTTATAAAAAGTATAAAATAAAGGGGCATTTGGTTTAACGTTTTAAAACATAGTGTTGAGTCAAAACAAACACCATTTAACTCTCGTTAAGTCAAAAATAATGAACTACTATTTGTCAACAAAATATAAAACTTAACGTATATCTTTCGACAATTTTAGTCAAGTCTTGTATTGATTAGGTAATGTTTGGGTCATTTCCTAGATGTTGAAATATATAACTAATATATATTCTTCGACACCCTAGATTAAGTCAAAAATAAATTAAGGACCATATAGATTACTTCTTAGGTTTTTATTTTTAGAGTCGAAGTAATCCTTGTCCCACATTTGTCGTTTCTCAAAACTTTATTTTTCTTATTTTTTATTCTTTTAATAATTTATTTCGTTGTTATCTTGTTTAGGTGATAAACATGCCTCGAGCAACAGTTGGTGATACCTCTCTCACCCGTTCTTACATTCCCAAAGTATCCCAAACACCTATCATTTCTCCTACTATCGCACACTTTTACAAACCTATTGAAGATCGATGTATTCCTGAGGGTAGAGTTGTTGATCAACTTTGCTACACATTTGATCATATCGATCGTTGTTTTTCTAACATATGTCCTAATTGTCTCTACGAAATTAATGAGCCAATTGTCCCTTGTTTTATTCTGGACTTTTATAGTCAAGTCACTCTTCAAAGAGATGACTCCGGCGTCATTCTTATCTCCTTCATGGTTCAAAACGAATTCATCACTCTCTCCCTCCAACAATTCGGTCAAATCCTCAGAATTCCATTCAATGGCCAAGCCGTATTCACAAACGAATGAGATCTTGGTTGTCTTACATACTCCTAAGAAACCAAAGGACCATATCATACCGACCTTCCTACTCCTGAAGAAATTCATCAATTTCTTCAATTTCAACGTGTTGACCCTAACCGCACCATCAAACACAAAAACGTCATTCTTTCATCAAATCAAGTTCTAACCAAAGAACTTAGACATGACTTGAAAAGATGGAACGAACTCATTTATGAGAATGTGTTCAGACGAAGAGGACACCGGGACCATCTCCCGGCTTGCCTTGCTTATATATTATATTGTATCCTAGCCGAGCAACAATATAATCTTGCCTATTTCTTTGTCAAAAGAATTAAAGTGCACGAGCAACTCCTAAAGCCCATCTTCCCATTTATTGTATTTCTTGACAATCTCTTTCGACATCATGGAAACACTAAAAACAAAAAAACAGAATCACACTACCTCATCTTGACATGGCATCTACATAAGTCCGTTTGAATGATCATCGCGTCCAGTAGTCAGGGGCAGGGCGGTTCAGCTCGGGAAACTCGTCGAACACACCAGAAGTGAATCATGAAAAGCTCAACCCTCCGTCACTTTAAACCTCCGCCCATCATAACCGAGGATCTTCATCTCACCCAGGAGATGATGATGAGGATGATGGTGCTTCTCCCCCCCCTTCCCTGCTAGTACCACCTTACCACCCATCTCCTACAACCTACCTAAACTCTCTCGGACCTCTCGATTACCAACCATACGACATTCCCACTTCTTCTTCTGAACAAAATGATGATCTTCTCTTCGAACGTCAAACCGACTTGCTTAATCAAACACAACAAATGCATAAGGAACTTAGAGGTGGATTCAAGTCATTTGGCAAGGCATTGCGAGGAGTCTTCAGCAAGAAAAAGAAGTGAAGATGTTGTGTGATAACTAGTTTGATAGAATAATTGGTTTAGGATCTTGTGTGAACTTATGCTTATGTTTATGTTTAATTAATTATGTGATGACAACCCGACTTAGTCGGAAGAACTTGAACTTGTTATAAGCTGCCCCTAGGACCTCTATCTTGAGAATGATTAGTATGATTTTATAATTTAATGCAATCATGTTTCTATTTTATTTTTTTGCAAACATATAGATATAGCTTGATTTCATGCAATATATTTACCTGGGACCTTGCTCAAATTGACCACAAAAACACAACCTTTCTTACAAATTATGCAAAAAATCAAATTTTTTGTCGTTTAAAAAACACCAGGTGGGTGACCAGCCCTTAATTCATTAGGGCGTCCCGTTAAAGATAAGAGGACCAGCCATCTTAACCGATTTACTGTTTCTTTTTGTTTTTTGGCCCTCTTTTACCTAGCCTCAGCTATCATTACCCAGAATGCTTGAACAAATTTTGGAAAATCCTAAACTAATTCAAACTCATTCCATTTACAAACCATTTTCTTCCAATAAATTCCCTCCAAATGCATATCACCACTTCACCATCTTCTTCATCCTCAGCAACCACCATAAACCACCATGCATCCACTATAAAGCGTCCATATCCTAAGCTTCCAATATGACTAAAAATTAACATCATTCCACCAAAACAATTGTTTATGGATTTAACTCAAGATGACACCAAAACCCCATCACCCAAGCATCAACTCTCATCACCTAGTGCTCCTAATGCACCCTCAAAAACACCATCAACCAAAGGTACTTCCTCTTCCTCCATTGACTACACACCCAAATCACACAACCTCGTCCCATCACCATCATAAGGTCGTTTCCTATATCTTGATTGTTGTACTTTGACGTAGCACCCCATTGTTACCATTCCGCTGCTACCTGATTTTGGGGATGTTACATGTTATTTGTCTCATTATGACTGACACTGCAGGCTTGGCCATCCTGCAGATCCCGTTCTTAATGTTTTAAAAAATTATTTGCAATTTGATAATAATGATAAAAATTTATATTGTGAGTTTTGTCAAAGAGTTAAGCAGACTAGGGAACATTTTGCTTTAAGTGATCATGTATCTAGTTCTTTGGGTGAACTTGTGCATTTGAACTTGTGGGGGGCTTATAAGGTTACTAGTTCTGAAGGGTTTATGTATTTTTTGACTGTTGTGGATGATTACACAATAGTTGTTTGGGTATATTTGATTAAATCAAAAGATGAAGTTTTACACTTTATAACTGTGTTCTACAACTTGATTGAAAATCGGTTTAAAAGAAAATTAAAGTTTTCAGAAGTGATAATGGAACTGAATTTGTTAATCAATATGTTAATAAGTTTTGTGATGATAAAGGTATTATACATCAAACTTTTTGTGCCTATAATCCACAACAAAATGGTATTGCTGAGAGAAAACATAGGCATCTTTTAAATGTTGCCACATCCCTTATGTTTCTGGGGGAATTCTTTTGAGAATGTGGACTGAGTGTATTCTAACTGCTACTTATCTTATTAACAGGCTTCCCTCTTCTGTGCTAAATGGAAAATCTCTCTATGAGATGATATATAAGAATTGTCCTACTCTCTCCTACTTAATAGTTTTTGGTTATTTGTGTTTTACTACCATTGTTAATAACAATGACAAGTTTGGTAGTAGATCTGAGAAATGTGTTATGATAGGGTATTCTAGTGTTAAAAAGGGATAGAGGTTATATAGTCTTGATAAGCATCAATTTTTTTTAAGAGATGTTAAGTTCTTTGAGAACATTTTTCCTTTTAAGGATTCAAATAAAGTAAAAAATGATACTGCTAATGTTTTTCAAGATGTTAATCATATAAACTTTTTTGATCTTGAATATCATGAGATACCCAATGATAATGAGAGAGTAGATCTTAAGCTGAATAGTGACAATAAGTCACAAAGTGCTAGTAGCAGCTCTTCTGGGTCTGGTAGAAACTCTTTCACTGCTGATTTTTCAGTTAATTTTAAAAATAATGCTGATAACAGTGATAATGTCTTTGCCACTCATGATGAGAGGGTTACCACACTTGAAGAAAATATATTTTCTGAGGGTAGTTTGGATCAAAATCCAAATTCATCTCCTCAGGGTGTTCAAAACTTAAGAAGATCTTTTAGACAAAGTGTTTTTCTACAAATTATAATGATTTTGTTGTGGATTTCAAAGTTAAATATGGAATTGAAAAATACGTTGGATATTCTAAGCTTAACACTAAGAATTATTGTTTTGTTACTCAACTTAATAAAAATCATGAACCAAAGTCATTTTTAGAAGCTTCTAAATATCCTCATTGGACTGATGCTATGAATCAAGAGATGGATGCCTTACTTAGAAATGGAACTTGGAAAATTGTAGAATTACCTAAGGGAAGAAAAGCCATAGGAAGTAAGTGGATTTATAAGATTAAGTATCAATCCAGTGGTGAGATGATAAATTTAAAGCTAGATTTGTGGCTCAGGGTTTTGATCAAAAAGAAAGGATTGATTATGAGGAGAATTTTTCTCCTGTTGTTAAGATGATTACTATTAGATGTTTATTAAACATTGTTGTCTTTATGTCTTGGCCTGTGTTTCAACTTGATATGAATAATGCTTTTTTTATATGGAGATCTTGAAGAAACTGTCTATATGAAATCACCTGAAGGATATCTTCCTGCAGATAACAAAGTGTGCAGACTTAAAAAGTCTCTGTATGGTTTAAAACAAGCTTCTAGGCGATGGAATGCTAAATTGACTTCTACATTGATTGAAAATCATTTTAGTCAAAGTAAATCTGACTATTCTTTATATACCAAGTCTGATAAGGGTGTTTTTCTTGCTTTGTTAGTTTATGTGGATGATATTATCATTACTGGTAATAGTGTTTCTGAAATTGAGAAATTTAAAGTTTATCTCAAGTCTAAATTTATGATAAAAGATTTGGGAAAACTTAAATATTTCCTTGGTATTGAGATTGTTGATACTGAAAAGGGTATTTGTCTTAATCAAAGGAAATGCGTGCTTGACTTATTGTCTGAGTATGGTATGCTTGCATGTAAACCTGCAAAAACTCCTTTAATGTCTAAGCTTGTTGTTTCTAATGAGGCTTGTGAAAAAGATCCTTTACTTGATAATATTACTGATTATCAGAAGTTAATAGGGAAATTGATTTATTTCACTAATACTAGACATGACATTTCTTATGATGTGCATTGTTTAAGTCAATTCATGCATTCTCCTTTGAAGTCTCATCTTAAGATTGCTTTTAAGATATTAAGATATCTCAAAAGTTGTCCTGGATTGGGCATACATATTGTGAAGACTTCTGGTATGTTTCTAAATGCTTATTCTGATGCTGATTGGGCTAAGTGTGTTATTACAAGGAAATCAGTCACTGGTGTTAATAGAAATAATGCCTAAAACGTTATTAATATTTTTCGATCTCTCTACGTTTTGATAATCACAAAATGTAAAAACGATTAATGAAAAATTGTTTGTAAACAAATAATTAGTAGTAAATTTTTATTTTGATAATTTAATCACTTAAAGGTATGAATAAATAAATGCTTAATGCATTTTATGATCAAAGGAATTTTTATTCAACTTCACATTTTTTATAAAAATGTCACAAACATTTTTATAACTTTTACAAAACATTTTTGGATTTAAAAGAAATGTTTTATTCAAAATAAATATTTTGAATTCAAATTTTATACCCAAGAACGACTAGAAATGTTTCAGAAAACACCTCCCCCAGAAAAGACAAAAAAGGGAGCGTTTGGGCTGGGCGGCCCCCTTAATTATAAAGGGCGGCCCCTATTTAAGGGGACCGTCCAGACAAAAATCTAGCTCAGTTGGCCTATAAATACTGGACTATTCTCCACTGTTTTTCTTACCTTTTGCACACACTTTCTTTCTGTTCTAAATCAGTTTATACACTCCCTTCTTTCCTTTGATCATTTAATCATAAAGCTTTATTTTCAAGTGATCCAAGCTTAATTCCTCAAGTGCAAGAGAAGAATACTTCTTATCATCAAATCAAGAAGTGTTATAGTATAGTTGGTATAGTTGTGTAGTTGTGTAATTATGTTATATCTTGTAAATCATTTGTGTATATTGTGAAGGTGTGTATCGTAGTTGTGTACAATAAGTAGATTGTTGTGATCATTGTAAGTATAGTTAGATCGGGGTGATCTTAGTAAGTAGTGATAGATTGGTGTGATCGTAGTAGTGTTTTGGAGAAGTGAAGTTGTGAAGCATAATGAAGTAGAGAGAAGTTGTGAAGTGAAGCCAAGTTGTGAATTGTCGTGAAGTGGTGTGTTTAGTTGTGATAAATTGGTTCTACCTAGGATTAGAACTCGACATTTCGCTTAGTGTCGGAAATTGGTGTAAGCTAAGTTGTGTACGGTTTTCTCCGCCTAAAGGGAGTTTGTTGACATAGTGAAGATAACTCTCGAGTTTGGTGCTCGGGGAGTGAAGTAGGGCGAAGAGGTGCTTCGTTACCGAACCACTATAAATCCTTGTGTTGTGGTTTGATCTTTCTAACTCTTATCTTTTGTCTTTATATTACTTGTCATTATTTACTTACTTGTATTGTTCATATTGTGCACATATTCAGATCACATAAAGTCGAATCTAAGTTTTTATAAACAAACATAACATTTATTTAAAAAGCGGTAAACTATTCAACCCCCCTTCTAGTTTTCCACAAAAGGAAAAATAGGACACTTCAAGAAATGAGTAGGACTACGTTGAATGAGCAATCATAACCACAAAAGTTTTGGTGTAACACCGTATATTGATGAGGTGTTATTTTATACACTTTTTCGGGATTATTTAACCCCTAAATCGTGCATTTATGCCCAAAATAGGTACTTAATCGTTCCTTTTCAGATATTTTGCATTTGGAAGACATTTGGAAGAAATACACGTGACTTGGCTCATTTGGAGAAGAAACAGGCAAGACTACGGACCTACCCCAACATTTCTCAAGATATTGTTCTCAAAGGCTAGAGACGGCGTCACAAGATACACGTGATGCCATCACAATTCATCCCATGACGGTGTCACAAGAAAGCATGACGGCGTCAGCTCGCATGACCCAGCCCAAGATCTAGAATATTCTACTTTACGATGGCGTCACGATAAAACACGATGCCGTCGTAGCGATTTTTCTATATATACAAACCCGAAATTAGGGTTTATGTATGTAACTTTAGAGTAAAAAAGGGGGACAAACCCTAGTTTTTTGGGACCCACCACACTTACTAACAACTGATGATTTTAGGGCTTCAAAACCCTATTGGAACTCCATTTATTTCATGTTTTTAATCAAGAAAGACTATCTTAATCATTATAATATAGTCTTGTTGTTTGTTTGTTATTGTTCTTGCTTTACTTTAAATGCTTGGATAAACCCATATTGTATTCATTTATGATTGTATGAAACCTAGAATGTAGATCTTAGTGGTGTTGCTTCTTGTGATAAATATGCATGTTAGGCTTTAGAAAACCAGCTTTTGTCTGTATCGCTGTTATTATGTCTAGGGAAACATGATTGTGTAGAAAGGATACCATCGGTAACAGTCTTCATACTACCTTACCCTTAATATGGTTGATCCACTTTTAATATATTTCAAATGCATTTAATATACTCTTGGAGGCCAGGTAATAGTCTTCATACTACCTTACTTTGTGTTTTGCCTCAACAAAATATTAAATAGACGGCAAGTTCGTGTAATATGTTCATGACTTAGGAAATAAGTACATAGATCATCACAAGTGTGACAAAGCAACAACACTAGGAGAAGTAGTCTAGGGAGTAATACATGATTAAATGAATATAATCTTTTATTATATTTTTCACCATTAGGTAGATTATTATTTAGTTTAATAGCTAAACCAAACCAAACTCTCAAACATATGATATATTGCTTTCTTATAAATTCAAAAATATATTCTCTCCAACTTTGATTCTGTAGACCGTGTCAAGCCTTCCCACCTATTCCCCTAGAGAACGATAACAACCCCCGAGTCTTGCCTGATCATATTACTACAACGGGTTAGGTACTCTGCCTAGGGAGTTGTAAAACTTCTTGTAGAAGTCCTTTACGACAACCACATCAAGTTTTTGGCGCCGCTGCCGAGGAATAGTTAGGTTTTGATCATAGTTTAGGTTAGTTCTACTTGCTTAAATCCTTTCAAGTAAGATTTTAATTTCCGCATTAGCTTTTTTATAGTCTATCTTTTCTTTGTGTTATTTGTTTCGTAATCCATTCTCGTCAACCAACATGGGAGACGAGAATCCTATTCGCACTCTTGAAGATTACCTCCAAACCTAGCCACGAGGGCTATAGGAATACCATTGAGCTCCCCGTAAGGAACAATGTGGTACCTCTTCGATCCGACACCACACGGTTGGTGCAAAACGGATGCTCATTCCACGGACTTCCGTCGAGTGATCCAAAAAACACTAAGGATTTCTTAAACTTGTAGACTCACTCGACCTTGACGATGAAAATAGGGGAATGAAAGCGCTATGCATTTTATTTTATTTTTCCCTTGCGGTTAAGCTAGTGTAAACATTCCGTATTAAATAATGAAATAAAAAAAAAAAAAAAAAAAAAAAAAAAAATTTAAAATGGTCAATATTTTATTTCGAAACTTTTACTTCTATTTTTATTCTTAAGCATAGTCATTAATTTTCACGTTTACCCGATTTGGTAAGAATTTCCCGTTCTCAGCTTTAAGTGAGCCGTATTTGGAAATCTATTCCGTCTTCGTGCCTTAAGTGGTTTAATATTCTTATAATACTCCCCGATGATTATAGTTTACATCATTGTCATTTTCCGTTGTGTTTCGCGTTTACGTAAATTTCTTGCTTAAAACTCGCGTTTTACCTTAAACCTTACTTTTTATTTAATTTAACTTACACTATACTTTAAATTAAATAATTACAAACTAAAAAAAAAATCAAAAAAAATATATATAAAACACCCTATTTCTAGGCCTAGGCCGGTTCACCAACACCACACACAACACCTTTTCACAATTTTTATAAACCATCATTTCCTTCTTCTCCCAATACATGCAACTTCTCATTTCACATAGTTCAAAACTCCTCCTCCTCTCTTCCCCTTGTTGTTTCCGTACACCCTTCCCCCACCACCACCTTCCATCAACAATTTCTACTTCTCTTTTAGCATCGATATATCATCTAAAGTTGCTTGCAACAAATTTGGTAGATTATCCTTGAGTTTTGAAGAGTTATTGAGTTTAATGGAGGGTTTTTAATCAAGACTTAGGTTTGTATTTGAGTTCTTGTATTTATGGTGTATTGAACCCTTGGTGAGTCAAGTTGTGCGGGTATTAGTGAAGTAGTCTAACTCAGCCTCCTAACAAGAAGAAAGGCATTGTTGGTTTTGATGTTCTTGTTATAAATAACTTTGTCCTAGTAAGTTTATTTCTTAATCTTTAATTTTTCTTTTGATTTTGATCCTTAAATAAATGGATGTTGATTAGGAATGCACTGTTATATTATGTAGTTGAGTGGTGTTTAGACTTGGTATGGGCCTTGCATGTCGATTGGTTAGAGTTAGGATTGATGTTTGGATAGGTTTTAGAGTAAATGATTGGGACTGTTTTAAAATAGTAGCAAAAAACGGGTTTATTGCAAAAAATATATTGGCTTGGAGCCTATGATTAAATTACATGTCTGGAAAGATACATGTCTTGGCATCATAGGATAGTTGGATACCCAACCAACTCCTTGGGATGAGGGAGATATGGTCAAAATAAGAAAATAGGTCAAATCTGGACCTATGATTAGAAAACGAGTTAAACTCCAAGTTTTTGCAATAAAAGGTTAGGTTTTAAAGATTGGGTCAGTGGTAGACATCTTAAGGAAGCTATAGCTTTTGGCCTCACCTTCATTGCTATCATGGTTTAGGAATTATGGCCATTTCCGTAAAGGGTAAAATTTTTGGAAACTTTCTGTTTTGGGTAACCAGGGGTAAAACAGTCTTTTCACATAGTTATGAAACTTTGTAGATTATGAGTCTTACATTTTTGGAAACTAGACACAAAGAGATTTCCAGGAGTGAAAGCCTCACATTTAGAACATTTGTGAGCTAGGAGATAAATCAGAAACTGAGTTTTTACGTCTAGTCTCAAAATTTAAAAACGTATAGTACACTTTGATAAAATAAGAATTAAAAGCCGAAACTTAGTAGATGTTCATTTACCTATAAGACCAGATCACAAGTCATTTTGGGAGTAAAAAGGATTTGGGGAAGTTCTAGTGGAATGCCATGCTTATCTCGGAAACACATCTCATGATCACTTGTTTAATTTTTACGTATTGTTTCTTTCTACGTACTAAGTCGCGTCACGTCTTTTAGGAGGTGCTTAGGAGTACTTCCCACTCGTTCGAGACTCGTCATACTTCTGATCTAATTTTTCTCACGGTGAGTTCATAGCCTCGCCTTTCTACTTATAAATATTTTCATAAACCCCGCGAGGGAGATACATGCTAGTTTTATAAATTGAACACAAGTGATTTTCGGTTGCTGGACCCGATTGTGAACTAATTGCATAAGTACATATTTTTTACAAACAAGGCCCCTAAATTTGCATGCATGTTATATTACCCTATGAAGGGGGTGAGCGTTAGTACATTTAGTAGATCTTATTGGCTGTGACTGCCCCTATCTGAGGGGTTGTTGACCATCCATGGCGCGATCACCCCTAAAGGACATTTTGTATTGAGAATTTCTTTAGGTATATTGCAATATTACCTAGTTGTGGGGCATATGATTACATATTTATAATATGTTGGTTAACGTTTCAGTGGCATGAGCTTAATGCATAGTGATTTTATAAAAATGTTTGATCACCAAAAGTTTTCGATGACTAAAAATACTTGTGTTCACCCTTATTTTCATATAAACTCTATGGATTCACTCAACGTTTTCGTTGACTTTTTAGCATGTTTTATCTCAGGTAATCAGGGTTGATGGCTTGGAGTGGCGAATGGAGTTTAGCGCGAAATGTTTTGACTAAACTTGTTTTGGTTCCATTCATTAAAACACTTGATGTTATTCTTTTTAAAATTTGTCTATGATGTTGTTTGGTGACGATCTTGTGGACAAATTTTCGACTCTGATCTTCATGAATGGGATCAAGTTATGTTTTAACACGTCTCGTTAGAGACATGCTTTATATTCACTTTTGGTGTTGTGCTTTGGACTTAACACCCAACTGTTGGTTCCGCTGCAAAGTAAATTGGGGGTGTTAAAGATTGGTATCAAGAGCTTAAGGTTATAGAGAACTAGGTCATTTTTCAGAAAAA
Organism: Tanacetum coccineum; assembly: GCA_026074375.1. Lineage (NCBI taxonomy): Eukaryota > Viridiplantae > Streptophyta > Magnoliopsida > Asterales > Asteraceae > Tanacetum > Tanacetum coccineum. The sequence continues at coordinate 22,279 of BQNB010024989.1, forward strand.
AAACCTAAACTATAACTTTATTTTTTCGCGCGCTAAGACTCCTCGTTGGCCCTCGTCCAAGTTCAGATTAGGATTCACTATTTAAGTACTTTATGCACGTTTCCGGGTGCTTTGATAGTAAAATATTTATCATGATAAATATTATTGATATATCAAGTATATATCTATTATCATGCTTATGCGTAAAAGCATTGGAAAATTACTTGCTTTAATACATAAAAATGTAATTCATATACATAACAAATATTATCATTCATATTTGGTTTATTATCGATCATCACGTTCGTTCATGGAGCATCGTCATGCATTTGCATATTTGCATAAGTTATTATTCATATAATATTTTTATAGTGACCTTATGTAATTATTTTTGCGTGATTTATAGATTATATGGCAATCCTCCTAATTCATGTTGCAGAATCTTCCCGAAGAATGATACGGAAGTGCAACCTGAGCTCGCGCCCAGAGCCCCAGGCCATTTTAAATGACATTGTACCTCACCAAATTCCTAACCAGATGGTAATATGAATTGGATGGATACTCGAAGATTGATGAAGAGAAGAAGATGGAATAAGATCCAAAGATGGAGAAGAAATAGAGGGAGAAAATGATGTGATGATGATGAGAATCATCATACCCTTAGAGGAAGCTGATCCCTCAACCTACCATCACCAGATTTAGACACGAGTTTGAGGATACGGCAGTTGCTCCTACTCCTGATGATCATGAGCAGGAGGCTAAGGCTAATACTGTTGGTACCATCACTAGGGTACCATACTCTGTGCGCCCATTCTCGGGTACCGTCTATGTGGGTAGTGGACCTTCTCGGCAGGTTTTTGCTCCTGGCCCTACAAGAAGGGATGTCAACACTCTACATCGCCAGGTCTAAGGGGCCTTACTTAACAAATGTTTGACCGGGCTAACACTAAACACTCAACCCTGAAAAGGCTCAGTTTAAATGAATTACTCTTTTATATATGGATGGCGGTAATCCCGAAGATAAAATTAAGAATTTAAAAATAAAATAGCTTACGTATGTACGGGTATCCTGATATAGTACTCTCATTAACGTTCTAGGGAGAAAAAAAGAAAATAAGAAGTACGCGATAATCGGAATGGTCAGCGTATATATAACCGACCGATATAAAGAAAATAATATGACGTCATAAGATAGACGTAGGAGAGCAAAATCATAACCAATTATTATATACTAATTATTAATATAATAACAATAAGGATGCAAAAGGGAGCATATAAGTTACCTGGGAATGTTGATCGTGCTGACTCTGATGATCCTTCTCCCCGTCCTACTCGTCATCCTCGACACGATGATCCTTATGTCATGGTTAGAGATGCTGCCACCAGAAATGAGGGCGATGATGCTGCTACTACTAGTGACCCACAACCGTCACAACCACCTGGACCCCACATTATCATCTGTAGTGTAGGATCATTGTAGTTTCTTTATTTTGCTATCACTAAACCGGGCATGTCGGTTTATAGACTTGGTACTTATGATTGTAATGACTTAGTCATGTTTTGGTAAAACAATGCAACCTTGTACTATCTTTTGTGATGGATGAAAAATTACTATCTTTGATTATCTATATGATGTGTTGTGATCTCTTTTAGGCTTTGATTGCTTATACATGTGTGATTATTCTATTTACCTTGGAATTGATTGCTTATACATGTTATGGTTATACCATTGTATGAATACTCATTGAGTTTTCTTCATGATATGACAGAATCATGCCGCCAAGAGCAATGACCCAAGCCGCCATTGAGAAGCTTGTCTCTGATAGGGTGGCTGCAGCACTTGCTCAAGATCGTGCTATAAGAGGAAACACTAATGGAGCCGGCGGATCCGGCGGTAATACCGGGATAAATGCTCAAGGTCAAGGTGGGGCACCACCTGCTCGTGAATGTACATACTCAAGTTTCATGAAATGTAACCCCACTAGTTTCCATGGCAACGAAGGTATTGTTGAGTTATGCCGTTGGTTCGAGAAAACGGAAAATGTTTTCAGCATTAGCGAATGTGCAGAGAGAAACAAGGTAAAGTTTGCTGCGGCTACACTTCAGGGTCGAGCCCTGACATGGTGGAACTCTCAAGTCGCCACCTTAGGGCTTGAGGTGGTTAATGCAAAGTCTTGGAATGATATGAAAATAATGATGAAAAAAGAATTCTGTCCGCCAGAAGAGATACAAAGAATGGAAGTCGAACTGTGGAACTTGAGGGTGAAAGATTCCAATATATCTGCTTACACCCAAAGGTTTAATGAATTGGTCCTGCTATGCCCGGAAATGGTTCCGAGCGAAAAGAAGAAAGTGGAGGCATACTTACGTGGCTTGCCTGAAAACATTAAAAGGAAAATCCCTTCTTTATACCTGTTGTTCTTAATGAAGTGTCCAAATGGCAATACCTTAATGGAGCAGAAGTTACAAGCAAAGTGAAAAGGAATTCTGCTGAGAGCAACAGAGAAGTGAGAGAACACCAACAAAACAACAACAACACAACAACACAACAAACAACAACACAGAGAAATTACCGGAACAACAACGTCACAACCCGAACAAAATCAAAGAATGGGACTGCTAGGGCTGACCACTACTCAAATGAGGGAGCAAAAAACCAAACTGGGGTGCTTCTAATGTAACGTTGTGGGATATGTCATTTTGGTCATGCCCCCAAAGTGCAAAACCATTGTGGAAAATGGGAAAAGGACAAGGATGCAGAAGCAAGAATGTGTTTTTGTACCAATGCTCGATCAGCTGTAGTTTGTTATGAATGTGGTGAAAGAGGCCACAAGAGCTATGCATGCCCAAAGAAAGCTGATCGACAAGGTGGAAACGTGCGAGGTCAAGCGTATGTCGTTAGCTGATGCCGAACACACAGGTGTTCGAATGTCGTGACTGGTAGATCTTATTTGAATAATCGTTATTTTACTACTGTTTGATTCGGGAGCGATAAAAGTTTGTGATGTTAGATTTAGCCATTTATAGGTAATAACCAGCCAAATTAAATACTAGTTACGAAGTCGAATAGCGACGGAAAGTGGTAATGCACCAAATATTATGAAGGGTTGTACTCTGAATTTACTTGAACACTTATTTGAATTGATCTCATACAATAGGTTGGGGTACGTTCGATGTAATAATTGGAATGGATTGGTTGGTAGAACGCGATGCCCGTCGATCGTATATGGTAAGAAGGGGAAGTACATGTCCTTACAAGAAACAAGCCTTAGTATTAAGGGTGATAGTGGTGCGTCACGATTGAAGGTGATATCTGCATCAAAGCAAGAAATACATAGAAGAGGATCCCAGTGTTTTTAGTCTAAAGGGACAGAGAAAGAGTAAAGGAAACAGTAGCAAGAGTGACCAGTGATTCGTAACTTCCTGAGGTGTTTCCTGACGATTTGCCAGGACTCCCACCACCTCGACAAGTCGAATTTAGAATTGAGCTTGTGCCCGAGGCCGACGGTGGTCGTGCGTGCACATACCATTTGGCAGTCTTAATTGAAAGAAATTGTCAGATCAATTAAAAGGAATTACTAGAGATATGGTTTATTGCCGACTCTTACCTTGGGAGCTCCAGTGTTGTTCGTTAAGAAGAAGGAGGATCTTCGTTTGTGCATGATTATCGCGAGCTAATAAGTTGACAGGTCAGATCGGTATCACTTTCGAGGAATGACGACATGTTGGATCAATTCAAGGTTCCAAGCTTATACTCAAAGATCGATTCTGGGTCTGGTTTATCACCAACTTGAATTAAAGAAGAATTATTTCCATTAGCGGCGTTTCGGACTAGGTACGGTCCACTATGAATTTAAGTAAGCCGTTGGTTAACCAACGCTCCTGCGGTATTATGGATCTAATTGAATCGAGTATGCAAGCCATACTCGTAAATTTGTGATCGTTTCATTGTGAACATACTTATCTACTTAAGAATAAGAAGAGCATGAAAATATTTGAGATCTTTTTGGAGTTGCTCAAGAAAGAGCAATTGTACGCTGAATTCTCGAAGTGCGATTTAGGCTTGAGTCGGTATAATTTCTCGGCACGGTGATCAACAATAAAGGTGTTTATTGATCTGCAAAGTTAAGACTATCGAAATTGGTCTGCACACAACACGACAGATGTAAGGAAATTTTTGGGTTTAGCGGTTATTTAACGAAGATTAATCGGTGTTTTTCGTTAATTCCAGCTTATACTAAATTGACCCAGAAGAACAAAAAGTATGAATGGGGTGCGGAAGAAGATGAAGCGTTCCAGACTTTGAAGCATAAGTTATGCTCCGCTCCTATCCTAGCTTTGCTTGAGGGAGCTGAGAACTTCGTTGTATACTGCGATGCGTCGCACAAAGGTTATGGAGTTGTTCTGATGCAGAGGGAAAAGGGTGTTGCATATGCTTCGAAATTGAAAGAAAATGAGAAAACTACTGACCCAAGATTTGTATACTGGGTGCTATAGTGTTTGCTTTGATTGGAGAATTATTTGTATGGTACTAAGTGTACTATGTACACAAATCATAAGAGTCTACAGTACATTCTGGATCAAAAGGAGCTCAACATAAGACAGCGGGGGGCGATGGATTGAACTTAGAGTGATATGATTGTGAATCGTTACCATCCTGGTAAGGCCACATAGTGGCGACGCCCTGAGGTAGAAAGGACTGAGAACCAATAAGGGTTCGATTTTGGTAATGATGGTAACACCAATTTACTGAGAGATATACTCAATGCTAGACTGAGGGCATGAAAGAGAAAGTGAAGTGAAAAATCTTGGAAGGTGATTAGCCGATTATTTGAGACCAGTTCTGATGGATCCAATGCTTTGAAGGACGAATTTTGGTTAAGTTGTTTGGGGGATTATTATTTTAAAAATAAAAAATTTTTTTTTTTTTTAAATAACATTTTAAGAATTTTTTTTTTTTTTTTTTTTTTTTTTTATTTTTATAAAAAAAATGAAAATTAAAATTTTTTTTTTAAATTTTTATTTAAGGGATTTGATCATGCGATGAATTGCACAAAATCACAATATTCCATTCACCGGGGCATACAAGATGTATCAAGACTTAAAGAAGCTCTATTGGTGGCCTGAACAAAAGGGCTGAGATCGCCATATGTTGTAATGTCTTGAGGGTGCCAAGGTAAAGGTAGCACCAAAAGCATCGGTCTACTTCACAACCTGAAATCAGTGTGGAAGTGGGGAGAAACTAACCAGGATTCGTCTTAGGGACTTCCAAGAACGCCAAGTGGTTATGACTCCATCTGGTTATTCGATCTGATTAACCATAATCTGTTTTTCTTGCGATAAAGCATACTGCGATAGAAAACTCGCCATTATACTTACAGGAAATTTATGTAAGCATGGCGTGCTACGTCAATTATCTCTGATACGAGGACTGTTGTTTTCCATCAGATTTTGGAAATCACTACAAGAAAGCTTTGGGAACCCAACTGGATTGAGCACTGCTTACACCACAGACGATAGATGGTCAAAGCGAGAGAACTATTCAGACGCTGGAGGACATGTTGCGAGCATGCGTAATTGATTTTGGTAGTAGTTGGGATCGACACTTACCATTGGTCGAATTCTCCTACAATAACAGTTATCAACAGATTTCTTCTTAAATCTCCTGGGCGGCATGATTCTGGCAACACAAGTACACAATTCGTTGAGAATTTGTAAAGGTATGCAGAGTCATGGCACATGGTAAATAATGGAGAATGATATAAATAATCATACATTAATCAGGATAGTCGATATTTATATAATTGATCGATAGAAATAGATATTGATATGTCAAAAGATAGACGTAAGAGATCGAATTTAAACCAAGTATTATATATCTAAGATTATATATAATGCAATAATGACAATCAGAAAAGTAAGTAAGGATCAGGGAATACGCGCGCGTGGATATTGGATAGCGATAAAGGATTCTGTATTTAAAAATGAAAGAAAAGAAAACCTTTAAACTTTGTGGTTATAGACTAGGTTTTGAAAATGACCCAGTTCCCTATAACCTTGGCTCTGGTACCATCTGTAACACCCCCAAAATCAGGTAGCAGCGGAATGGTAACAATGGGGTGCTACGTCAAAGTACAACAATCAAGATATAGGAAACGACCATAAATAGATGTTTAAGACAAGATTTCATTCGATGCCATAGCAAAATATCAGAGTTTATACATTAGGTCCCATATGTTTTAAAAGAGTAATAAACATTTCAAGTACATATTTAATTAAACAAAAGCTTCATAATACCCAAAAGATGACTTAAGTTTTTAAAGATAATAAAAGTTGCATTGAATATAGATAAAACACAGAATCCGTCTTCATTGATATCCGCCACGGCTCCCCTCCAATCTTCATACCCTAGGACCTGAAATTACATGCTAAAAGTCAACACAAAGGTTGAGTGAAATCATAGGTTTATCGGTAAAAAGGGTGGACCACAAGATCGAAGTAATAGTAGACTCTGAAACACATTCAGTAGTCCAAAACGTTTATTATTGCACTAAGCTCATGACCCCGAAGCCTTAACTAGATTTGTGCCCCAATCAGAATATAGGATGCTTGCCAACAACCTAACACCTCTCAATGTTAAATGCACCTTGATCAAACTAGTGACCCAAGGAAAGGTGGGGATTGTCAGTCCCGATAGATCTATCCACAACACTCGCGCTTACTACAATAGCAATTAACGGTTCATGATAAATAGGGACTTCACGGCAATAAGGTAACTTAGCAATAATATTCAGGCAGTAATCTGGATAGCATACACTTTGTAAACACTTTGAAAACACTTAGAAAAACACTTGTGTCCAATAGTAAAACAAGCAATGTAATTCACCCCGTAGATTTTGTAAAACAATCACGTAGTAAAAAGGGGGCTATGAACTCACCTCGAGTGAATGGTAATCAACAAGTATTCACAATAGAAAAATGCGTCACGAAGGAATCCGAAGGCAACCTAATCCAATATAGGTCGTATAAGTACTAAACACTTTGATTATTTATAGGTCGTATAGCTCATCATACTATCGTTCGGGCTATCATAATTAAGAGGTCATGTAGTGACGTATGAGGAGCTAGGACACTTTAAATCGTAAATCCAACAACTCGTCGATACGCCACCCCGAAGAGGCCTCATTATGAAACTCCCTAGTAATATAGTACTTTGATTAACTAATACCACATATAATTCTATATAGCTACATCACCATCTAATCGTTTTAGTGAAATCATATTTATAAAGTAAAAACGTTTATAAGTATACTTTAGTAAAACTGGCGTAACTTTCTCGTTTTAAGTCCGTTTCTTTCGTTTCTTACGTCCACGCCTTCGTATTAAGACGAGTTATCAAAATATAACATTTTCAAAATCTGAGTTTTCTGATGAATAGTGATTTTTACTGTTCATAACAGTTATATATTTATTTTTATAGATTTAGTTATCGTAAATGTCGTAACTTATTCGTTTTAACTCCGTTTTTAGCGATTCTTTCGAGTACGTCTTCGTATTTAAAAGTTCTATTTATTTATGATGTTTTTCCAAAAATAAAGTCCCTGATGAACAGTAACTTTTTATAAAAGTATTAATTATCGTAAACTTGTAATCGTCGTATCTCCTTCGTTATAAATCGGTTTTTCGAGTTTCTTACCTTTTTGGAATCGTCATGAGACGTACTATTTTTATAAAACATAAAATCCATGCCTTGGATTTCGAACCAAAACAGCCCCTTAATAATAATTAGGTATTCATATATATAAACTTGTTTTATATACCTTTTTAACTTAATAATTTACCACAAGTTTTCCAAGACTTATTATATACTTGTCTTACATATTATAAAGTTCATGATCCATATTTATATCCATATAACATGTGTACAAGTTCATAAAATCATGTTTACAAGAAAAATTTACTTTTACAAGTTAAACATATCCTAAGTGGTGATTTACTATATAGAACTCATATATGCATAAAACGATGAATGTAAAGACATAAAGAGTTTTAGATGACCTTAGAGTGATGTAATATGATAACCAACACAATCTAAACCCTTGTTTAGATTATAAACCCTAGCTTGCAAGATCTTGAAACCCTAAACCCTAATCTTCCATTATTCTTGCTTAACACTTGTAAAGGCTTAACCAAACCTTCAAACCATCTTAGTAGATCTTAGATATGTTGTAGTAATGCTTTTATAAGTGGTAGAAAAATATGTATGGTTTGTGTGGGATGGGCTTTTTGAGCCGTGGGTTATTAAGCACCAAAGGGAGAGGATTTGTTGATTTTTCTTAAGTGTTATAAGAGTGTGTATGTTATCACTTGTATGCATGAGACATATATATATACAAAGGTAGTCAAAGATGGAAATCAAAGACCAAGACTAGTCTGTGGAACACAAATGCGGGTCTTAAGGAAGACTAGTGGTCAAACCACTAGTCTTTGGTCCCTTGGTCCCCTAATGAGAGGGTGATCCCATGGAAATGAGAAAATGTGTCTAGCTAGTGATATATTGATAGAAAATGAAAGTATACTTGTAAATGTGAATGTATAAAGGCAAGATCACTTGAATTATTTGTTGTAAGTTTAAAAGTAAAGTATAAGAGACGTGTAAGTTTTTTTTTTTTTTTTATGACTTGGTTATTCCTAGAAATGGGGTGTCCCATTATATTTATAAGAGTAAATTTTATTAACTTTGTCATTAGAATTAAAAATAGTGTATTTGATGAAGCGTAAATTATTTTTGTTGGTCCGGAAATGCCTAACACTTAATTTATCCGCGAAATGTAAAACGCTTAAACGTAACGATAAAAATAAAACATAATAAGTGAATTGTTACTTTAGTAATAATAATATAATGATTTCTTGACGTAAACTTAAATTTGATTGATGCCCGTTTACGTTGATTGTTGATTTTTTTTAGTTTACGCGATTTAACGTAACGATCAAAATTAAAAGTAAACGCGTACGAGAAAAAAAAATAGTGAATTAAATAGCGTCGTACATTGATCAAAAATACAATAGTATTACAGTCCTTCCCGTTACATGAGCCTTGTCCTCAGGCTCAATTGCGACACTATATGACGAGTACGGGTTTCATAGAAAAAGATGCCTGATATTTCTTCCCGGAATGAGTTGATGAAGAGTTGTAGATACTTTTTACTATTAATTATTATTATTATAATTATTATTATATTATTTTTCAGGTCCAACGTCGGTGACAGTAACACCCAACGATTACTTTCCCCTTATTTTATACACAATTTTCTCCTCCATTTCTTTATCAACACTTAATCTTTCACTACATTTTCTCTTATCTAATCTCAAAATGTGGCACATTTAATCCACGCTCTTGCGATGCGACCGCGATAGCACTCGGCATTTTATCTTGCCTACTACCCAACAAGAAGGATTTTAGTATTTGAGCCTTTATTCTAGCAAATTCCTACCCTTCATCTTACTTTTGCATTGGCGGCAGATCTCTTTAGAAGAATAGATACTTAGGGGAGGGTTGTAAATAAAACTAGTATTTCCTTTATGTACTATGTAATCTTTATTTCTAAGATAATAAACGGATGTTGTGGCAATAAATCTTTGTTACTTAATGAGGCCTTATCCGATAATTTCGTTACCACCTTGGTAACTCGTTTGCATGTCTCTTCTAAATTGATTTAAGAACTTGGGGGTTATAGAGATTATGTGATTTGGTTTTATTGTTGCGACCAAGGCTCGGCTCCTAGTGGGCTCTTATTTGTTCCCTTCAGTTTAACGTGTCCAGCTGAACACTTTTTTTTATGATGTCGACTTTATAGTAAGGTGGAGTAAAGGTCTGCTTAGTTGTTATGGTTACTAATTCGATTTCCTAAAGTAAACGCGTTTTATGAATACGCACACAAAACTTGATGCAAATAGAAAATTGTTTCTTGACAAGAAGTTTTAAGGTGACTACTCTCAGCATGGGCATGGTCCTTCCTGAATTATACATAGTTGATCAGGCTATGTATATTTAAGGGCTAACGATGCGATGCTCATTTTCATCATAAATTGTGTTATAATTTCCTAATAATTGTGGGAGTGATTTGTATACAAAAATTTATAGAGAGTTAAAGTATAATTGACGTTTTCATAATATGTTAATTTGATAGATACTTGAAATCATTCAGTACAACAGAAATTGAAGCGAAAGTACAACATAAATTTAAGCGGAAGTACAACAGAAATTTAAGCAAGAATTCCTAAAGGGATAAAGTCTAAGCATTGATATCATCCTCTATGTTGTTAAGGTTTTGATTGGTTTCTCCTCCTACTAAGGCATGCACCATTACACGTGCTTCAGTACCTTTAACTTGGTTTCCTTAGTTTCAGTTTTTTAACTCCGGGCAATCACTCCTGTAGTGCCCATGATTCCCACAACCAAAGCATGTCACATTCTATAGCGAATTGTCTCTTGCTACAGGAATCCTAGTTCGACAATCCCCTTCCTAGTGACCAAGCTGTGACATTTACCACACCAAGAGGAGCACGACCTGGGCTGATGAAGTGCCTTACCCTCTTCCACCCCCCCCCCCGCCCCCCCACCCCCCTCCCTCCAACCACCCCCACCTCCCACAACCCACCTATTGTGACCATAGTAAGTTCACAACGTTAGCACTCTACCCTTAGCTGGGGCTGACCACAATAAACCTTAGCATCTTATGTCTTTGATTTTGCTGCTGGTGATAGTTGTTCCTTTGGTGATCTTCCCACTTCCTTTTATTGCTATCACCGATCCTTAATGCCTTAGCTTGAACCCCTTGTTCAATCAGTTCTCAAGCCATGAAGGGGGGGGGGGGGGGGGGGGGGGGGGGGGGGGGGGGGGGGGGGGGGGGGGGGGGGGGGGGGGGGGGGGGGGGGGGGGGGGGAGGGGGGGGGGGGGGGGGGGGGGGGGGGGGGGGGGGGGGGGGGGGGGGGGGGGGGGGGGGGGGGGGGGGGGGGGGGGGGGGGGGGGGGGGGGGGGGGGGGGGGGGGGGGGGGGGGGGGGGGGGGGGGGGGGGGGGGGGGGGGGGGGGGGGGGGGGGGGGGGGGGGGGGGGGGGGGGGGGGGGGGGGGGGGGGGGGGGGGGGGGGGGGGGGGGGGGGGGGGGGGGGGGGGGGGGGGGGGGGGGGGGGGGGGGGGGGGGGGGGGGGGGGGGGGGGGGGGGGGGGGGGGGGGGGGGGGGGGGGGGGGGGGGGGGGGGGGGGGGGGTGGGGGGGGGGGGGGGGGGGGGGGGGGGGGGGGGGGGGGGGGGGGGGGGGGGGGGGGGGGGGGGGGGGGGGGGGGGGGTGGGGGGGGGGGGGGGGGGGGGGGGGGGGGGGGGGGGGGGGGGGGGGGGGGGGGGGGGGGGGGGGGGGGGGGGGGGGGGGGGGGGGGGGGGGGGGGGGGGGGGGGGGGGGGGGGGGGGGGGGGGGGGGGGGGGGGGGGGGGGGGGGGGGGGGGGGGGGGGGGGGGGGTGGATGATGGAATAGAGATGAGGGTTTTGTTATGGGAAGTGGGAGTAAATATGTTTTAAGAGTTGGTAGGGGATTGAGGTTATTTTCAGTTTCACCAACTCAGACATATCAAAACATTCGTGGAAGCGATTGTTGTATGCCTCATGTCTATCTCCTTTTCAAAGTCAAAGTTTCAAAGCTTGCTCCATCCTTTGGATTTCAGATGATGGGCAGTATTCAATAAGTCATCATAGCTTTTTACTTGCTCCAAGGATCTGATTACATTAGCAAGTCCACAAAGTTAACATTTCCCGTCCACAGGTTTAGAGCACGACCCTCGAACGGTGCATTTACAGCAAACTTCACTTTGTCCATCTTCAGTATATTACAGATCTCAAACACTTGCTCCATCTTTTGAACCACGTTTCAAGACCAACTACGCCTTCAGTCCCCGTTGAAAGTGTGAGGCTTGCCGTTCTAAATGTCTAAATACGACATCCATACACATCTGGTGGCAACATTTCCTCAGTATTTGCTGATCCAGATCCACCAGTTTGTTTTGAAGTCAGCTCCTTGGTCTATCATATTCTTTAATACTTTGGCCACACGCTTTCCACATATCCTCTTAATAGATTTCTTCTTACATCTCCTAGCGCTTATTTCTAGCCACCAAGTACACATTTTGTAGAATTAGTACAGGTAGACAGTCATGGCACGTGATAATAAGAGAGAAAAGAAAAAGAAAAGTGATATTAATAATCATAATTTATAAGAATGGTCAATTTATAATTTTTATATATATTGAACCGATAGAAATAGATATTGATATGTCAAAAGATAGACGTAAGAGATCGAATTTAAACCAAGTATTATATATATAAGATTATATAATGCAATCATGATAATCGGAAAAGTAAGTAAGGATCGGGGAATACGCGCGCGTGGATATCGGATAAGCGATGAAGGATTCTGCATTTTAAAAATGAAAGAAAAGAAAATCTTTAAACTTTGTGGTTATAGACTAGGTTTTGAAAAATGACCCAGTTCCCTATAACCTTGGCTCTGGTACCATCTGTAACACCCCCAAAATCAGGTCGCAGCGGAAAGGTAACAATGGGGTGCTACGTCAAAGTACAAAAATCAAGATATAGAAAACGAAGATTTCATTCGATGCCATAGCAAAATATCAGAGTTCATACATTAGGTCCCATATGTTTTAAAAGTCATAAACATTTCAAGTACATATTTAATTAAACAAAAGCTTCATAATACCAAAAGATGACTTAAGTTTTTAAAGATAATAAAAGTTGCATTGAATATAGATAAACACAGAATCCATCTTCATTGATATCCGTCACGGCTCCCGTCCAATCTTCATACCCTAGGACCTGAAATTACATGCTAAAAGTCAACACAAAGGTTGAGTGAAATCATAGGTTTATCGGTAAAAAGGGTGGACCACAAGATCGAAGTAATAGTAGACTCTGAAACACATTCAGTAGTCCAAAACGTTTATTATTGCACTAAGCTCATGACCCCGAAGCCTTAACTAGATTTGTGCCCCAATCAGAATATAGGATGCTTGCCAACAACCTAACACCTCTCAATGTTAAATGCACCTTGATCAAACTAGTGACCCAAGGAAAGGTGGGGATTGTCAGTCCCGATAGATCTATCCACAACACTCGCGCTTACTACAATAGCAATTAACGGTTCATGATAAATAGGGACTTCACGGCAATAAGGTAACTTAGCAATAATATTCAGGCAGTAATCTGGATAGCATACACTTTGTAAACACTTTGAAAACACTTAGAAAAACACTTGTGTCCAATAGTAAAACAAGCAATGTAATTCACCCCGTAGATTTTGTAAAACAATCACGTAGTAAAAAGGGGGCTATGAACTCACCTCGAGTGAATGGTAATCAACAAGTATTCACAATAGAAAATGCGTCACGCTTACGATCGAATGCAACCTAATCCAATATAGGTCGTATAAGTACTAAACACTTTGATTATTTATAGGTCGTATAGCTCATCATACTATCGTTCGGGCTATCATAATTAAGAGGTCATGTAGTGACGTATGAGGAGCTAGGACACTTTAAATCGTAAATCCAACAACTCGTCGATACGCCACCCCGAAGAGGCCTCATTATGAAACTCCCTAGTAATATAGTACTTTGATTAACTAATACCACATATAATTCTATATAGCTACATCACCATCTAATCGTTTTAGTGAAATCATATTTATAAAGTAAAAACGTTTATAAGTATACTTTAGTAAAACTGGCGTAACTTTCTCGTTTTAAGTCCGTTTCTTTCGTTTCTTACGTCCACGCCTTCGTATTAAGACGAGTTATCAAAATATAACATTTTCAAAATCTGAGTTTTCTGATGAATAGTGATTTTTACTGTTCATAACAGTTATATATTTATTTTTATAGATTTAGTTATCGTAAATCTCGTAAATGTCGTAACTTATTCGTTTTAACTCCGTTTTTAGCGATTCTTTCGAGCATGTCTTCGTATTTAAAAGTTTTATCGATTTATTGATGTTTTAAAAGTATAAGTTTCTGTGGTGAATAGTAACTTTTATAAAAATAGTTTTATAAAAGTATATATTTAACGTAAACTTGAAATCGTCGTATCTTTTTCGTTATAAATCGGTTTTTCGAGTTCTTTACATGCCCACGATCCTTGTGACATGTAGTATTTTTATAAAACATAAATTCCATGCTTAAAATTTCGGACCAAAACAGCCCCTATATATCTTTTTGAGTTTATTTATATAACTTTGTTTTTTATATACTTTTTAACTACTTAAATTACCACAAGTCCTTTATAACTCTCAATATACTATGTCTTATATATTATAAAGTTCATTTGTCCATATTTTGTCCAAGATCATCAAGATCAACAAGTCCACTTATCACATGAAATCATAAGCTTTCTTAAGTACACTTTTAACCATAAACTTATACCAACTTTTTATACTTAACCCATGAGTGTACAAGACTTATATTCCTTTTATAACATCATAATAACATCCATATAACATGTGTATAAGTTCATAAAATCATGTTTACAAGAAAAATCCATTTTTACAAGTTAAACATATCCTAATGGTGATTTAACTATATAGAACTCATATATGCATAAAATGATAAATGTAAAGACATAAAGGGTTTTAGATAACCTTATGGTGATGTAATATGATAACCAACACAATCCAAACCCTTGTTTAGATTATAAACCAAAGCTTGCAAGATCTTGAAACCCTAAACCCTAATCTTCCATTTTTCTTGTTTACACTTGTAAAGGTTTAACCAAACCTTCAAACCATCTTAGTAGGTCTTAGATATGTTGTGTGTATGCTTGTATAAGTGGTAGAAAAATTTGTATGGGTTAGTATAGGGGGAGGGTTTGAGCCGTGGCTATGTAGAGTGAAAGAGAGAGTGTTTTGTAAATTTTTCACCAAGGAAATGAAGAGTGTGTGTTTATTTCTCTAGTTGCTAGCTTATATACTCTAAGGACTTAGTTAAGATCATGTCTAGGTTCATGAAAGACACCATGAGGGTTTCAAGGAAAGTCTTGGTCAAGGTATGGGCTTTGCTTGCAAAAGTCATAAGGTTTAATTGAAATGTGTTGTACAATGTCAAGTTGTAAGATTTTTAGATATTTTTCTTGTATAAACCCACCTATATCCGGCCATATACATGTATATATGATGATATTTTTCAAATTTTAGGTATTGGGTATAATTGTGGGTATTTGTTGAAGCGTAGAAAAGTTTTGGTGCTTCCGGGTATGCCTAAATGTATTTAATTGCGAAACGTAAACGTTTTACGCAACCAATAAAAATAAAATATAAAAAGTTGATTATTACTTTCGTAAAAATAATATATTGCTTGCTTGACGAAAATTTTAATTCGTTTGGTGTCTGTTTACGTTAATTGTTGATTTTTAGTTTACGCGATTTTACTATATAATAAGAATTAAAAGTAAACGCGTACGAAAAAAGAAAGAAAAAAAATAATTAGTAAAATAGATGACGTCGTAAATGACCTGAAAATACGGAATGTTACAGATATCGAAGAAATACTTGATGAGCCCACCCGTACCCATCTAATGGGCCGTGTCAGCCCATTAGTATAAAGACTTTTTAAGCCCTAAATCCAAATAATCCCAATTCCCTTTATTAATATTACTCGGCCCAAAATCACATCCCATGGCCCAATTCCTAAACAACCGTTAACACTAAAACAACCCAACCCTTTTAGTGTTAACTGTCGTTACCCCACAAGGACTAACCATGACATAAACCTATGTACAATGGAGGGTCATTTCTGCCAAGTCCATAAACATTCATCACCAAAAGGACTTTCACTGCAATAACTATATGCGAGTTGAGGGACCATTCATGTCAACTTCCTAAACCTATCCCCTGCACTCAAAAACAAAAATAACAGACCGACCCTTTCCCGCCAAACAACCCAAATACTGTTCACCCATCCCTTTCCTTACCTCGTTCACTGTTCACCTCCAAACAAAAACATCACCTTCCACCCTTCCCCACCTCATGTACATGCTGGCAATCCCTGAAAACGCCATTGGCTCATGGAAAACAACAAGAAATGAAGGACTGTGATCACTTGGATTGGGCACCAAGTTAAAATCAAGGGCCAAGATCACTTTGAAGCTTACTACTCACACATCAAACACAAGGCCTGAGCTCTCTCTATGAAGAAACACAAGAAGACCTCAAGACCCTAGTATAAATATAGGCTAGCATAGTTATTTCTCCCTTGTCGAATTTTTGTGTTTAGAAGGCAAAAGCTTATAAACCTAAATTTGTACCTCTTTTAATACTGCATTTTTAATATATTGTCATTTAAATTCTGTCTTTTAAATACTTGTTCTTTAATTTTATGCAATTTACTGTTTTCTTTAAATTCTTGTCATTTAAATATCTTGTCTTTTAAATACTTGTTTTAAGCCTTAATATAAGTTTGTGAGTCATTAAATCTTATATAAAAGCTTGTTTTACTTTTCTGTCAAAAAAGTTCAAAAATCCAAAAAGAAAAATTCACAAAAAGAAAGCAAGGAGCAAGGTGTATTAGGGATGGCCTTTGGTTTAGTTCCTCATGGGAGGGTATAGGTTTTGTTTATAAGATTTTGAAAGCTTATTTCATAGCCATAAGCTAAGGACCCTTGTAAGTTTTCTCTTTTTCTATTTTTGCTTATTATCACTATTCATTTGCTTATTTTGTGCTTATTTTGTGCTTATTTTGTGCTTATTTTGTGCTTATTTTGTGCTTATTTGCTGCTTATCTTGCTAAACGTACTCAGCAATGTCTTCTCTTCAAACCAGACCACCAATCCAAGTCTCATCAGATCCTAGTACATCTATCCGCACCCGGATGTACTGAATATCTAGAAGTATACTTCATCCATGATCAAATTTCCCTTACACCACCATCTGATGAATCTAGATACAATCAAAAAAGTAAATTTTATTACCATACATCATCTACCTCGTTGCTCAAAGAGTGTCTTTCTTATCCTCATAGCCATTTCCATTTGGGGCTCTGAGATCCTTGGAAGCTTCTCTGCCTTTTCCAAATCTTAGTCTTAGAGTCTAAAATGAATAGTAAAACTCCAAGCACTCTACGTTCGTCTTGGCTTGAGGAGTCTTCTTTTCTTCTGCTCAAGGAATCTGCCAACCTACTTCGCCTTGCTCGGAGGTGGTATTAGATCTCACACTCGTATCACCTGAGTAGCTCCGATCCACCGCCTTTGGCCATATTTTAAATCTTTTCCTGGTCAAATATGTAGCTGGAGACCCTTTTGGTCAGTGTAGATAACTCTTTTCGACCATAAAGATAATGTCTCCAGATTTTAAAAGCGAAAACCACCGCACCCAATTCCAGGTCATGGGTGGTATAATTTTTCTCATGCTTCTTCAACTGTCTTGACGCGTACGCTATCACTTTGCCTCGCTACATCAGCACGCACCCAAAACCTTGTTTTGATGCATCACAATAGACCACAAAGTCGTCGGGTCCATCGGGGAGTGCCAACACAGGAGCATTGCATAGTTTCTCCTTCAGAGTTTGGAAAGCTTCATCTTGCTTATCGCTCCACACATAAGCCTTATTCTTTTGAGTCAATAGGGTGAGGGGTTTGGCGATCTTGGAGAAATTCTAGATAAACCTTCGGTAGTATCCTGCCAATCCTAGAAATGAACGGATTTCTGTTGGTGACTCAGGGGTCTTCTAGTTCTTGACCGACTCAACCTTGGTAGGATCCACGAAATAACCGTCAACGGATTGACCACTATGTCCTAGAACTAGTACTTCTTGTAACCAAAATTCCACAACTTTGAAAATATGGCGTTACAACATATCTCCTCTTGATTAAAGTCTAAAATCGTTTTATCCAAGGTGGACTTCATGCTCTCCTTCTGACATTGAGTATATTAAGATAGTCCCGTCAGATGAACACAATTACTAATTTGTCAAATACGGCTTGCAGACGCGGTCATTAAGTCCATAAAATATTGCTGGCGCTTTGTCAGTCCATATGGCATGACTTTGAACTCACAGTGTCCCTAACATTGATTCTAAATGCTGGGTCTCGTATAGTCTTCTTCTCGAACTCTTAACTGGTGATATCCCAAACGAAGATCGATCTTGGAGAAACAACACGCACTTTGAAATTGGTCAAATAAATCATCAATTCTGGGGAGAGGGTAACGGTTCTTTATAGTCAACTTGTTAGTTTCCCTTATCCAATACACACTCACTCAACTAACCATCTTTCTTGACAAAGAGCACGGGTGCTCCCTATGGTTGAGTGAGCCTTGGTCGAATAAAACCTTATCCTCTTGAAGTTCTTTAAGCTGTTTGATAATTCTAACATTTTCCTGAAGGTGCTAACCATATGGAGATCTAACAACTGGCGATGCCCTGGAAAATCAACTCCAATTCGAAATTCTATCTCTACACAAGAGGAAAACCTAACAGACTGTATTGAAAAATACCTCAGGGAAGTCTCGGACAAACACGTATGTGATCAACTTTTTTGCATGGGCAGCCTTGAGACATTCAATTGAACGAAGATCCTTTTCCGGCCTCCTCCGCCTTGAACTTCAAAAGGAAAAAAATAATCATTGCCATTCCGAAGAGAAAACAGACAATATTCTTCTCATAACACTCGATGAGAGCCCGGTGTATGCCAACCAATCCATTCAAATGATAACATCAAAACTACCGTAGCCGTGTTGGGTAACTAGTCTATTTTGAACACGTGATTATACAAGACTAAGGTGCAACTACTAAAATGGTATTGGTGCTAACAACTTTTCCGTCTGCAAATTCGATTTCATAACTAGTATTAAAAGTGACTGGGTGTCAATATCAATACAATGTTTAAATGCAGAAGATACAAAACTCTTCCAGCACCCGACATCAAATGAGAAATACAAGCGAAGTGATCATTAATAAGTAAACGTACCCTGAACCACATCGGATTTCTGCTGTGGATTTTTCAATCACCACGTAAGCTCCCAAGAGCTCCATCATTCTGCTGGTTCTTGCTTTCGGACACTTGTGTCCATAGAAATGTCCCTTTCTCAACCACAAAACCTAAAACATGTCACATCTGCAGGAAGTCATCTACCTGCACCCGAAGCCTAAACTCTACCAACCTTCTCCAAGTGACCTATTCTTTGACATCTCTGGCACTTTGAGGACAACCGGGTTATCCAGACGGTGTAAGTAGCACCGTTGCATTTTGGTCAATTTCCAGCATAAATCTTCCTACCATCGCATGGGCTGCAGCATACAGCCCTGACAGTTTACGGTCCCCTATTTTGTTGGCTGTGATGATTGTTGTGTTTCGGCGGTTGTGGTTAATGTTGTTGTTGTTTGTATTGATGTAGTTATGATATTGTTGTTGTTGATTTATTGGTTGTCTTCTCCAATATTCCCTTTTGATTATTTGCCTTCACCAATTCTTGCAGCCCTCCCTTGAACTGATTGCTCGAAACCATTTTCACGGGCCATTTTATTGCCTCATGCAAGGTCGCAGGCTTTGAAGAAGTGATGTTTCCTTTGATTCTTTTAGGAAACCCACGAATGTACTTTTCAATCTTCTTACTTTCAGTGGACACCAATTCAGGACACATCAGAACTAGTTCGTAGGGAAAACGAATTACTGTAAGCTTCTAATGTCATCTCCTTCAAGAGTCTGATCCAAAGTTCTTGTTCCATCCTATGGATTTACAGTTGCTGGGCAGTATATTCAGTGTCATCATAGCTTTCCATGTTGCCCAGAGGGGATCTGATTAGCATTAGCAAGTCCCAAAGTCTGAACATTTCCGTTCCACCAGGTTAGAGCACGACCCTCGAACGTGCACATAGCAAACTTCACTTTGTCATCTTCAGCACATTAACAATATCAAAACCCTGCTACATCTTTTAGAACCAACGTTTTCAGTCCCGACTACAAACTTCAGTCACCCTTGAAAGATGAGCTTGCCATTCATAAATGTCTTATATGAACATCCATGCATCTCTATTATAACATATCCTCCAGTATTAGTTGATCCGGATCCACCAGCATTGTTTGAGTCAGCTTTAGTCTTTTCATATTTTTCAATGGCTTTTGCCACACCAATAAAGTAAGCAAGAACAAGTCAAAAAAAGTTGACACGCTTTCCACTATCTTCTAACAGATTTTCTTTCTTGAAATCTCCTGGGCGGCATGATTCTGGCGAACACAAGTACATAAATCGTTGAGAAATTGTAAAGTATGCCTATCATGCACATGGTAAAATACATAGAATGATATAAAAATCATACAAGATTAACAGGATGGTCAATATTAAACATTTACGAAAGAAATATGATAACTGAGATATGTCAAAAGTTAAACATAAGGTAGCGAGTAAAACCAAGAATTATATATATAGAAGATTATATCATAATGCAAAATAAATGATAATCCGTAAAAATAAGTAGGATCGGGGAATACGCGCGCGTAGAATACAATGGCGATGAAAGGATTTTTGTATATTAAAAATGAAAGAAAGAAAATCTTTAAACATTGTGGTTATAGACTAGGTTTAAAAGTGACCCAGTTCCCTATAACCTTGGCTCTCGTACCATCATTAACCCCCTAAAATCATTAAGCAGCGAATGGTAACAATGGGTGCTACGTCACAGTAACAACAATCAAGATATACGAAAACGACCATAAATGGGACTGTTTAATGACAGATTTTTCATTCGATGCCGATAGCAAAAAAAAAAAAGTTTATACATTAGGTCCCATATAGTTTTAAAAGTCCATAAACATTCCCCAAGTACATATTTATAATAAACAACATCTTCATAAAACCAAAAAGATGACTTAAGTCATTAAAGTATAATAAAAGTTGCATTAGAATATAGATATAACACAGAATCTGTCTTGATTAGATATCCGCCACGGTTTCCCTCCGATTCTTCATACCCTAGGACCAAAATTTACATTTAAAATCACACAAAGGTTGAAGTGAAATCATAGTTTATCGTAAAAAGGGTGGACCACAAGATCGAAGTAATAGTAGACTCTGAAACACATTCAGTAGTCCAAAACATTTATTATTGCACTAAGCTCATGACCCCGAAGCCTTAACTAGATTTGTGCCCCAATCAGAATATAGGATGCTTGCCAACAACCTAACACCTCTCAATGTTAAATGCACCTTGATCAAACTAGTGACCCAAGGAAAGGTGGGGATTTTCAGTCCCGATAGATCTATCCACAACACTCGCGCTTACTACAATAGCAATTAACGGTTCATGATAAATAGGGACTTCACGGCAATAAGGTAACTTAGCAATAATATTCAGGCAGTAATCTGGATAGCATACAATTTGTAAACACTTTGAAAACACTTAGAAAAACACTTATGTCCAATAGTAAAACAAGCATTGTAATTCACCCCGTAGATTTTGTAAAACAGCCACGTAGTAAAAAGGGGGCTATGAACTCACCTCGAGTGAATGGTAATCAACAAGTATTCACAATAGAAAAATGCGTCACGAAGAAATCCGAAGGCAACCTAATCCAATATAGGTCGTATAAGTACTAAACACTTTGATTATTTATAGGTCGTATAGCTCATCATACTATCGTTCGGGCTATCATAATTAAGAGGTCATGTAGTGACGTATGAGGAGCTAGGACACTTAAACGTAAATCCAACAACTCGTCGATAAACTCCCACCCGAAGAGGCCTCATTATGAAACTCCCTAGTAATATAGTACTTTGATTAACTAATACCACATATAATTCTATATAGCTACATCACCATCTAATCGTTTTAGTGAAATCATATTTATAAAGTAAAAAACGTTTATAAGTATACTTTAGTAAAACTAGCGTAACTTTCTCGTTTTAAGTCCGTTTCTTTCGTTTCTTACGTCCACACCTTCGTATTAAGACGAGTTATCAAAATATAACATTTTCAAAATCTGAGTTTTCTGATGAATAGTGATTTTTACTGTTCATAACAGTTATATATTTATTTTTATAGATTTAGTTATCGTAAATCTCGTAAATGTCGTAACTTATTCGTTTTAACTCCGTTTTTAGCGATTCTTTCGAGCACGTCTTTGTATTTAAAAGTTTTATCGATTAATAATGATGTTTTAACAATTATAAGTTTTCTGTGTGAATAGTAACTTT
The DNA here is from genome assembly GCA_026074375.1 of Tanacetum coccineum. Lineage (NCBI taxonomy): Eukaryota > Viridiplantae > Streptophyta > Magnoliopsida > Asterales > Asteraceae > Tanacetum > Tanacetum coccineum. The sequence goes on from BQNB010024989.1 coordinate 44,496, forward strand.
TTATAAAAATAATTTTAAAAAATTTTTATATTTATAAGTAAACATGAAATCAACATATCTTTTTCGTTATAAATCGGTTTTTCGAGTTCTTTACATGCCCACGATCCTTGTGACATGTAGTATTTTTATAAAACATAAAATCCATGCTTAAAATTTCGGACCAAAACAGCCCCTATATATCTTTTTGAGTTTATTTATATAACTTTGTTTTTATATACTTTTTTAACTACTTAAATTATCACAAGTCCTTTATAACTCTCAATATACTATGTATTATATATTATAATGTTCATTTGTCCTAATATTTTGTCCCAAGATCAAAAAGATCAACAATCCACATATACATATTAAATCATAAGCTTTTTTAAAGTACACTTTTTAACCAAAAACGTAAGACCAACTTTTATAACTTAACTCAAAGATTAGTACAAGACTATATTTCCTTTTATAACATCATAATAACATCCATATAACATGTGTATAAGTTCATAAAATCATATTTACAAGAAAAATCCATTTTTACAAGTTAAACATATCCTAATGGTGATTTAACTATATAGACTCGATAATGGCATAAAATTAATAAATGAAAAGACATAAAGGTTTGTAGGATAACCTTTATGGTTTGATGTAATATATATAACCAACACAATCCCAAACCCTTGTTATATATTATAACCAAAGCATATGCAAAACTTTGAAACCCTAAACCCAAATCTTGCATTTCTTAGTTTAACACGTTTTAAAGTGTTAAACCAACCTTCAAACCATCTTAGTAGGTCTTAGATATGTTGTGTGTATGCTTGTATAATGTTAAAAAAAATTTTAATAGGTAATAAAGGGGAGGTTTGAGCCGAGGCTCTGTAAGTGAAAAGAAATGTTTTTGTAATTTTTTTCACCAAGGAAATGACGAGTGAATGTTTTATTTCATCTAGTTGCAAGCTTATATACTCTATAAGGACTTAATATGGTGCATTCAACAGGTTTTGAATAACTCATATCCCTAGAGCAGAGAACAAGAAGGTCGATGCTCTTAGCAAGTTGGCAGCAGTTCAATTCGACCACTTATCCAAAGAAGTACTAGTAGAGGTGCTGAATGAACGCTCTGTCTAAACGCAAGAGGTTAACATGGTGGTTGAAGAGGAAGGCCCAACCTGGATGACCTCGATCCAAAACTACCTAGAGAAAGGAAAGCTACCAGAAGACCCTGTTGATGCTAGAACTCTATGGAAAAGATTAGGAACTATATGATGGAAGATGGAGTCTTGTATAGGAAGTCTTATTTGGTTCCAAAGATGAGGTGTGTAGGTCCTCTACAGGCCAATTACGTTATTAGAGAAGTGCACATGGGCTCATGCGGAATGCACGACGGGCCTGATAGGTGGTGGCTAAGGCCATGAACCTGGGTTACTTTTTCTGGCCCTCTAATGCATAGAGAGCTAGGGAGCTGTATCAGAGCATGTGATGACTTGACAAGCACATGCTGCTGTACTCAGTCTACTAAAGCGGACATCATCTCAGTAACATCCGCATGGCCATTTATGAAGTAGGGTTTGGATATAGTGGGACCTCTCCCAGAAGGACGCCCAAGAAGGGTGAAGTATCTAATCGTGGCAATCGACTACTTTACCAAATGGATGGAGGCGAAGCCGCTAGCTACCATTACTGGTAAGCAGGTGGTGAACTTCGCTTATGATAATATTGTCTGCAGGTTTGGGATCCAGCTTCTCCTTATCACATTAACAACAGACTTAGTTTGGAATGTCCTGTTCAGGAGTGGGCGAAGAAGCTCAAGATTCAATTAATCTCTACTTCAGTTTACCATCCCAGGGAAAATGGAGCAGTGGAAAGAGCAAATAAAAGCCTCTTGAGAGGAATTAAGACCAGGCTAGGAGAAGGGAGGATCGACTTGGGCTGAGGAGGTGCCAAATGTGTTGTGGGCGCATCGAACAATGAAGAAGACCAGCAATGGTGAAACACCCTTCAGCTTAACCTATGGTACCGAAGTTGTCATCCCTGCAGAGATCGACATGCCAACGCACATAACATCTAGTGTGAATGAAAAAACTAATGATCAAGAGCTTCGTCTAAACTTAGACTTGACTGGATGGAATGAAGAGAAATAGACAGCTATAAGGGAGGCCAGGTTCAACAGAACAGTCGAGAAGTATCTACAAACAAAAAAGGTATGGACATGTGCAGTGTCAAGGTGGGAGAGTTGTACTTCAGAAGAAATGAATTGTCAAGGCTGCTAACACAGGCAAGCTAGGACCCACCTAGGAAGGGCCTTACAAGGTTATCCAAGCATTCCAAAGCGGAGCCTATAAGCTAAGTAACATGGAAGGGGAAGAGATACCTAGGACTTGGCATGCTTGTAACCTCCGAAGGTGCTACATGTAAAGCACCAGAGTACCTTTATTTCTACTATGTATCCCTACCGAAGAAGCAATTTTCAAAGTATAGACTTTCTCCGGAGGTGACCTTATATATGTATTGAGGTAATTGTTTATTCCTAGTATGATAGTGAATGAAAACAAAATTGTGTCACCATATGCTGTCTTTAGACTATAGTGTTTAAATTTTTTATCATAGCCTGTTTCGAATATAACGTAGGATGGCTCGCATACCTGTACGAATAGGGGCGATCCTACTAATTTGTCCGACAGTGGTGAAAACTTGATGCCATTAGGGGGTAGAGCTGTGCAACCTTGTAATTGACTCTGCAACAGAAAGGATAGGGGGACGAAACACGTAGTCTTCCTTTGGCACGCACATAATAAAATACTCTCCGGTGAATAGATAACATCAGATGGAGAAAGCTGACATGGAGAATCTTATTTGAATGTTGCATCAAAAATGACATACTAGCACAAAGTCGTTTTACCGGTGAGTTGGGTCACATAGGCATATTGATTTATGTTTAAGATTATCACAGGCACTATGGTTTGTTTAAACTACGTACAAAAGTATCAATTAAGTCTACTCTAAGCCAAAAAACTGCTTAGGGTTGGTTGCATCGATGCCTAGCACATGGGTTACAGCCTGAAAGCTGTTGCGGTAAAACTGGACCATGCTGGCTCAATAGGCCAGACCCATGTAAGTCTAGGCGCCTGTCTAACAAGTGACAAAGTGTGTTACAACATATGACAAAATAAATAAACATACATTCAGGGGATGGATAACATAAAAAGCATAAGTAACCACTAAGATAGAAAGTTAATAAGGTTACAATCACATCTAAAAGATAAAGTTTGCTTCAAAGCAGCTTGTAAGCCTGAAACACAGGGCCAGTTACATAAACAAAATAAAATAATCTGCAATCTAAGGCTGGTTTAAGCAGCTGAAGGACCTCCTCCTCCAACGGACTTCTTCTTTTTCTTCAAGTGCTCTGGAGTGCTAATATGACCAAAAGTCTCGGGTGATGAAGTAGAGTGTTGCACATGGGTGTTGGTCCTCAAGGATGCAGTAGTAGAGGAAGGCTGGGAAGAAGGTGTCACACTGTCAGGCTCAAGTCAAGCAATGTCTTGCAAAGAACTCTGAGAATGTTGAGATACCTTATCCAAGAAAGGGAAAGTAGTGTCAGGAAAAGCAGCAATAACTCTATCAAAACTTCTCCCTTAGAATCGAGAATGAAACAACAACTTTAGAGATAACCCTCATGAACTCCTCTATCGTGCGATCCATACGCAACCCACGACTCGACTCAAACATAATCGCCGTATTTAGACACCCGCAACGCGTCCGGTTAAACTCAATACGCTTAGAGGAAGTTCCTGAGAACAAGTGGAGTGAAAAGATCTGATAAAAGAAGGAGAGGCAATGCTGCTGGATCTCCTCAGCTTGCCTCTCACGACTTAGTTCCCGTAACAAGCTTTCCTTAATCTTTAGGCTACTCCTTGGGCAAGAGTGTGCCCTCTCATTTCCTATATTGTATATATGTTTCTTGTCCCATACTAGCTAAGGTGTAGTTTGTTAGCCCGCCACACTTAGACTTAAGGGCGCCCCGACAGCGTTTAACCTAGTCACCTCCTCATTAGCGACAAACAGTAGGGGACTCCTTGATAAGTGTAAAATTACATATCTTTTATACTAATAATAACCCAATTAAACCCAAAACAGACCAAAAATGGCAAAAATATGCTTGTATTTGTGTTTTGTGTATGCAGGTAAGGATAAGTCAAAAATCACAAGAAAACAGTCAAAAAAAGCAGCGACGGACACGATGATCAGAAGAGTAAAGAAAGAAGCCCGATAAAGAGTCAAAGCCGGAGAGCTCGAAAAGTTCAAGACTTAAGTCAAATCCAGTCAAAGAAAAAACCAATCATTGGTCAATAAAAGTCAACAAAGCCCAAAACATTAGCCCACTTCTCTTTTATAAAGCCACAAGACCAAGTCTTGACAAAAGAATGTCCCAAAAGTTAATTGTTGAACTTTGAAAAGGGAAAAGAAAATGGAGAGGACTGAAAGTGTAAAATTGCCAAAGCTATAACGGTTTTTAACTGTCAAAGAAAAGGGGGCGAAAGGTGTTTGACTGTTCACCTTTCTGTCCGCCGTTTGTCACCATCAAGTAGTTCATAAGGGGTTTTCCAAAATTAAAGGGTGCTTAGGTCAATTCATGAGCTCACTAACACAAATGAAGGGACAAATCAGTCTTTATCAAAGGATTACTTAACCTCTCCCAATCAAAGGCCACGTCAACAATGGTGAAAGCATAAATTTATGTGGGTTTTTGTGCTAAAACACTCACAAAAGAAGCACAATGCCTCCCAAAAGAGAATGACACGCTGGCAATCTTCAGGTGTCCACAGCTTGATCAAACGGCCACAATAGAAGCTCAAATGATTGAAGAAATGATTGGCTGAGATTGAAAGATTGGAGAGCAGGGCAAGAGATCCTAGAAGCTTCTTTAAAGCACCGTTATAAAATAGGCCTCACCTCTCCACACACGTTTATCTTAGTTTTTTAGTAATTCTTAGTCTTGCTTAAATTTCGATTTTTCTATAATGTAATTTTCCTTTAAAATGTTTGTGTAATGTGCGTCCGTGTTTCGCGAGTATGTGTAAGCAGTGACTTTTATTAATGAGATTTTGAGTTTAAATCATTTATAAGCTCTCTTTTCTTGTTATTCAAAAGCTGTCTTAATAAGCCAAAATGTCTCAATAAGTTAATAAGCTCCTTTTAAGCTCTTTCGTCTGAGTAGAAGTCTGAAATGGGTAGTTGAATTCAGTATTGAATCTTTTACATTGAAACCTTAAATCAGTCTAATCTGTGAATCAGGATCTTATTGGATAAGAGCCTTTTGGAAGGGGATCTTAACTTGGAAGAGATCCCAAGGACTTTACCCTGCTTTATCTAATGAGCTAGGGAGCTTGTAGCTGCCTTTAGGTGGTCCTCTTGTATAGCGAGTAGGAGTTTGGGAGTCTCCTTTCATTTTCCTTTATAATTCTAGCTTTAAATAATGAATCATTGCTTTCTATATTTAGAATCTGCTTATTTGCTTATTGTCTATTTGCCTTATTAGTGCTTATTTGGAGTTTTTATCTAGCTAAAATCATCTTAGTTGTTTAATTCTGTTGTCAATTCTCTTAGTTTTAATTCATAGATTGTTCGTTATTATTGTATAAAAACCTCTAAGAAAAGAAACAAAAAATATAGTAAGAAGTAGCTTAAGTCGTTAGATTATGTGTTATTCAGTTGTTAAATCATGCTTATTAAAGTAGTTTATATATCTGGATAATTGTATGGTATTATAGCACTGGTTTACTAGATTTCAAAGTAGTAGCTTAATCATAAATGTCTTAGTCTTAAAGGTGTGTTTGGCTTAAGTGTGTTTGACCTCTAAAAGTCAAAATTACTTGTGCAATTTGCTTGAGTCAGCTGAGTTTTCATTTAAGAACAGTTTTCATTTAGTTTTCATAAGTTAGAGTTAAAAATTTCAAAAGATATGGTTTATTATCTTTGTTTTTACACCAGGGCAGTTTTTGACTATCTTTTTGCTTGTAAAACTGTGATCTAAAGCCCTTAAGGCTTAGATCTTGCTTGAATTTTGTTTATACACTCTATTTGAGTGTGTCTTAGTGCAGGATTTCCCTTAGGAAACCTGCACTTCGTTGGTTGTTCAGCTTGGTGAAGATAAGTGACCAGTACTAACTCCAAAGAGTTAGTAATGTGATACGTTTACGCATCTACCAGTCAGCTACCTAAAAAGTTAGTACTGCGTTCACAAGTTAGTAGTGCCACCTTTGCTCTTAGTGTTTTTAGCTAAGTAAAAGTAGGATTTAGGTTTTTAAAATTCAAGATAGAAGTAATCTAGATATAGCTTAATATGGTTTAGGTTTTAACTTTTAGTTTTACTACTTATTTTCTTAGCTTATTCAGCTATTAAAATAAGATCTTTAGAACTAGCAGTGTGACTAACAGAATGTTATTAGCTGAGTCTTGAAATGCCCCAACATTAAGATCATCAAAGTTTGGATTTAAGTAGCTTATCGTTAAGGTATTTAAAGTCTAAGTGATAGCGGAGAATATAGAATAAGTCTTTGGTTTCCATTTCTTAGCTTATTTACATAGCTTATTTTTGCTGTCAAAAAAGTTAAAAAGCCAAAAACAGTACTTAGGAATTTTAAGGTTTTAATTTGTTAATTTAGCTTATGGGTCTAGATTTTATAGCTTAATTAGATAGATTATAAGTAGTTTAATAAGTCCTTAAAGTTTTAGAGTCTAGTTTGCTTTTCAAGCTGTTTAAGTCATGTGGTTTTGGCTATTTGCTTATTTGTAGCTGAGTTTGCTTGGTTCCATTCCTCAATTTAGTTGATTTAAAGTACTTCTAGCTTAGATTTCTTTGCATTCATAGATAAAGCATTTCATAAGCCTCTTAGAACACTTTTCCTTTTCCATATTGAGCTTGATTTGAGCTTATTAGAGCTGTTTTAGTAAAACATAGCCCAAACCCCTAGTTTCTGTAACAGCTTATTGAGAAGCTCTTTTAGAGCTTATCTTTGATTTTCAGACCATAGTGCTTTTGTTAAAGTTGTTCTCCCTAGCTTCCTTTACAACTTTGCTCTTTTAAGTTTTTAGTGATAAGCACTTTTAGAATTTAAGTTTATAATTGGACTTAGTTTGTCGTCGGGGTAAGTCCTCAGGGACCATTCCTGTAATTTTTCTGTTTTAGTTGTTTTCCAGTTAATCCTTGCCCGTTAAATGTTTTAGCCCGTTAGTCCTTAAGTCTTTTACACAGTTAGTCCCTAAGTTAGTTTTTTAATTAGTTAATTAAGTTTTAATTAATAGCTAGGGTTAGGTTTTAATTAGTTTAATTAAACTTTTATAAAAAGATAAAAATTAGGGCTTTTATTTTTAATAATTTTGGCAAGTTTCTTGATTTAGTGTTGATTTTAGTAGAATTTTCTGACTTATTTTTAGAAGATGTTTTAATGTTTGGTTAATTGTTTTAATTGTCTGTTTTTTTAGTCTTAGCTTCCAATTCGCAATTATCCTGCTCATTCGAAAATCAGAAATCAGAGATACTAAACGGTGGTTTGCAATGTTCGACTAGGCGTTGGGGAAGACCCGGGTTGATCATAACTTACACGTGTGTGTAATATACGTATTTTATATTACTATAATTTATGTATTTTTGAGAGTGTATTTTATTCGAAGGGTAACTTGGTAATTTTCTTAATTTCTTTAAGGTTCGATAGATTATTTTATATATATGTTTAGGTATCATGAAAACTACGAATCACTCCGCGTGTTGCATTAAGGTGTAGCATTCCGTATTTTGTAGCGCATTACGACGTACATATATTTCACTAATTAGTTATTTTTCTTTCTCGTATTGGTTTACGCTTTTAATTTATTATTAAGTTAAATCAGAGTAAGCTATAAATAATCAAATTAGCGTAAACGGGTCACCAAAACAAATCTAATGTTTTTGTCAAGAGAGCAATATTTAGTTTTTTACAAAAAGTAAATTAAATCAACTTTTTATATTTTATTTTTATTGGTTACATAAAATAATTACGTTTTGCAATTAACTACATTTAGGCATACCCGGAAGCACCAAACTTTTCTACGCTTCAAACAAATCACCACTTTTATACCCAAACCCAAAAAATTAACACTATATCCCTACTTAAATAACTATATAACCGATTCATTGTAGAAAACAAAAGAAAATATCTAGATAACAAAACACATACCTTAAAACTATGGGATTAATCTTCTTTATTCAAAAGACCATAAGGACTTCCATGTTTTGCTTCTACATGGTTCTTTGACTAGCATATTGGAGGTGATATAAGCCTTTAGCTAGTAACATACACATCACACTTCTCATTTTTAAAGGTGAAAACACAAATCTTTTCTCCCCCTCCTTCCTTTAGTCACGCAAACAAGAACCACACCAAATCGCATACCGAAAATTTATTTAACTCCATTTACACACCATTCCTACTATATATCTGGAGATTCTAGAAGATGTGAAAGGCGATTGGTTAAGTCTATTACAGTGCTTAAGCAAGAAAATTAGAAGCTTTAGGGTTAAGGGGATTCTTTGATTGTGCAAGCTTGGTTTGTAGTCCTGTAAACAAGGGTATAGATTATGATGGTCATATCATACATCACCAATAAGGGTTCATCTAAAGAGCCCTTTTATGTCTTATACGATTTGCCATTTTATGCATATATTGGTTCTATATGGCAAAGATCACTTTTGGAATGAGCTTTTAAACATGCGAAAACATATTTTTGCGTGTGATTATAATTGGTAGTACACTTATTCATGAGTATGTGTTGAATATTCATTGAACTAATGGACATAATATTAGATGTCATGGCATATGATATGAAGAGTTATAATAGGATTGTGGTAATTTAGGTAAGTTAAAAAGTATTAAAAACAATGTTATATAATAAGAACCGCAAAAGATATATAAGGGATCGTTTTGGTACGTGTATGTGGAACTAGCCCTTTATTTTTTTTGATGGTTTTATTACTGATGTACGCCTCATGATGATTCCAAAATGATAAGAAAAACTCGAAAGAGCCGATTTGTATAACGAAAAAGATAGACGATGCAAGTTAGTCTACGTTATAATATATATTTTATAAAAGTACTATTCACCACGGAAACGATTACTTTTAAAACATCAATAATCGATAGAAACATCTAGAGATACGAAGACATGCACGAAAGAATCGTCTAAAAACGGAGCTGTAAAAGAAGTAAGTTTAACGGACAATTATACAAGATTTTGCGTATAACGAATATATAAAAATAAAGAATAAACTGTTATGGAACAGTAAAAATCAGATTCATCAGAAAACTCAGATTTTGATAATTGTTATTTTTTGATAACTCGTCTTTAAATATGAAAGGCAGGGACGTATGAAACGGAAAGAAAACAGACTTAAATACGAGAGAAGGTTACCGCCAGTATTTTTACTAAAGGTGTAGTAATTATAAACGTTTTTACTTTATAAATATGATTTCACTAAAACGATTAGATGGTGATGTAGCTATATAGAATTATATGTGGTATTAGTTAATCAAAGTACTATATTACTAGGGAGTTTCATAATGAGGCCTCTTCGGGGTGGCGTATCGACGAGTTTTGGATTTACCGATTTAAAGTGTCATTAGTCCTCTTTAACGTACTACATGGACTTTAAATTATGATAGCCCGAACTATAGATATGATGAGATTTACGGACCTATAAATAATCAAAGTGTTTAGTTGATTTCGACCTATATTGATTAGGTTTCCTTCGGGATTCCTTCGTGAAACATTTTTCCTATTGTGAATATTGTTGTATGACCATTCACTCGAGGTGAGTTCTTAGCCCCTTTTTACTACTGATTGTTTTTTAATAGAATACTACGGGGTGAATTACATTGCTTTTTTTACTATTGGACACAAGTGTTTTTCTAAGTGTTTTCAAAGTGTTTACAAAGTGTATGCTATCCAGATTACTGCCTGAATATTATTGCTAAGTTACCTTATTGCCGTAAAGTCCCTATTTATCATGAACCGTTAATTGCTATTGTAGTAAGCGCGAGTGTTGTGGATAGATCTATCGGGACTGACAATCCCCACCTTTCCTTGGGTCACTAGTTTGATCAAGGTGCATTTAACATTGAGAGGTGTTAGGTTGTTGGCAAGCATCCTATATTTCTGATTGGGGCACAAATCTAGTTAAGGCTTCGGGGTCATGAGCTTAGTGTAATAATAAACGTTTTGGACTACTGAATGTGTTTCAGAGTCTACTATTACTTCGATCTTGTGGTCCACCCTTTTTACCGATAAACCTATGATTTCACTCAACCTTTGTGTTGACTTTTAGCATGTAATTTCAGATCCTAGGGTATGAAGATCGGAGGGGAGCCGTGGCGGATATCAATGAAGACGGATTCTGTGTTTATCTATATTCAATGCAACTTTTATTATCTTTAAAAACTTAAGTCATCTTTTGTTATTATAAAGCTGTTGTTTAATTAAATATGTACTTGGAATGTTTATGACTTTTAAAACATATGGGACCTAACGTATAAACTCTGATATTTTGCTATGGCATCGAATGAAATCTTGTCTAAAACGTCCATTTAAGGTCGTTTCCTATATCTTGATTGTTGTACTTTGACGTAGCACCCCATTGTTACCATTCCGCTGCTACCTGATTTTGGGGGTGTTACAATTTATAGGCTGCAAAACAGCCCATTATCTTTGCAAAAATCCCACAATCATCATATGCTATTTGTGACAGCCTATTTCACAAGCCTTTTTACTAGCTTAATTGCATTTCAAAATTTGTGTTCTTTGTTCTTTTAGAAAGGCCTTAAGTCACTCTTTAAGCTGGTATAAGTTGCATTCCCTTGAGGACCCCTTTAAGTGCTTAAATTTTAAGCCTAATAGTTTCCCTTAGGCTGCCCTTCACCAGTTTATGCTTATAGCTTATTTGCTTTTCTTGCTTATCTGTCTGCTCTCCTTGGCTTATTTGTGTTTGCATTTGCTTATTAGATTTAGGACCTCATTTGTGTTTGCTTATTTTCCTTTTCCTCTTGCTTAATTGCCTTAAAAAGCATATCAGTTAGCTTATTTTCTTACCCTTAGTGTAAAAATAGTGAATCTGCCCTTAGCCTTAGCTTATTTTTTATAGTGTGTGCTTATTAGGTGTTGTTTAACTGTTGTGTTTGCTTAGTTTGCTTTTTTCCTAGCTTATTAGCCTTAGAATTAGCATAGCAGTTAGCTTATCCTAGCCTTAGTTTAAAAAAGCCCAAATTGTCTGCTTTAGTTGCTTATTTTCTAGCTTATTTTCACTTTTCATAAAAAAATTGCTTTTTTAATTTTGCTTATTTTTGTTAGGTTTATAAGTTTTTTTAAAAAAAAGAAAAAAAATATTTTTATCAAAAAGGGAGGCCAAGGATTCGAACCCTAGACCTCCCCCTTTATAGCAAACGCCTCACACACCACTCTCTACTACAAGTCGCCCTTGGGTCTTTTCTGTTTTTAATTGTAACATCAATTCTTTTAACCTCTTTTTAACAGTTTTGCCAATAAGCTTTCTTTTGCTTATTTCGGGCTTATTTGATAAGCCACTTTTCTAGCTTTTATTTTTCATAGAACCAGCATCCTTCAAGCTACTTTTCCTTATTTTTTCATAATTTTCCATTTAAGTTTACTATTTTTAATCAATTTTTCTTTTAAAATCTGTTTTTAATTTATAAAAAATTATTAAAAAGTCAAAAAAAATATAATTCTTTTTTAGAAAATTTTCTTTTATCATTTAGCACTTAGGAAAATTAAATTTGCTTTCGTAGGGTTATTTTTGCAAAATTTAAGTTTTTAAAGAATGGGTTTCGGGCCCGGTTCTCGTTTTTAGGTTTTAATCACTTTTAGCTTTCGTTTTTAGGTTTACCCTATTCGTTTTTGCATTTTATTCGTAGATTAGTAATCAAAATTCCAAATTCCTTTTTAACCATTCAAATTACGCGATCACAAACGTCTTCGATTTTCAATTTGCACCTCGTTGGGAAAACGACCCGGAGGATTTTTGATTTTTCCTTTGGTCAAAAGGAATTTTCTTTGAATCTTTCGGAATACTTATCGTACTATAATTGAATTATAATCTTGAAATTATCCTTATATATTTATTATATTTATTATAATTTATATATACAAAAAGGCTAGTTTTAAAGGTTATCATTTTGGCGTCGCTGCCGGGGAGGTGTAATCAATTATCGTTTCGTTTGAAGATTAGTTTTTGAAGACCTTTACCTTGTGAAGTTATTATTCCCGTTTGTGAATATTTTCTTTATTAAAAATATAAAAAAAACACAAAAATATTTTTTATTTTCTTTTATTAGTATTAGTATAAGATAAAGAAAAAAAATCAAGAAAAATAAAAAAAATAAAAAAATTGTCCTTAATCAAGAAATAAAATCATCATCAATATAATGCTTGCATCTTGAGCATTATCATAATAAGTTCCCGAACAAAAGATTCAAAACTTGCCTTTGTGTCACTTGCCAAGTACGGCTCACCTTTAGAAGTTAAACAAACTCTAAGAGGGGTATAAGGAGGGTTGTTCCGAGGAACTACGACCCGAAAGGAGAAGGTTTTTAATAGCTTCGCGCTTTCCCGTTCCTCCGCTCCTTTGTGCGTTTTTCTTTTAAAGAGCTACCGTGAAGCAAAATAAATTGTTAATTAATTATTGAAAAACCAAAAATAATCTCCTTTAACCTCTTTGCCATTTAATTCTTCTTCCTATCCCTCTTAATTGTTTAATTCTTATGGCGTCATTCAATCAACGTCATTGTTTTCATTGTAAAGATCCGTTAGAAGAACATGAACGTTGTCAACGGTGTACTTGCAAGAGGTGTTGGTCTGGTCTTAGTAAAGGATTTTGCTACATTTGTAATGAATATTCATCAATTGATGACTCTAATCCAAATTATTTCATTGATTCTCCAAAAGTTTTCAACCCACCTCTGCAACCCCTAACTCATTCCATTGAGTCATTGAATGCAAATCCTAACTTTGATAACACCAAGAGGACAATTCTGGTGACAACATGTCATTGACAAGAGAAGAATAAGATGGAACATCTATAGCATTGGATCCCCACAAATGAGTAGGTTCCGAGTTGTTAGCAATTTTAGATTCTACAATCTTAGCTTTTTTACTCGAAACTACTGATTTTACTTGTTTAGGTCTCCTGCTATAGACTTTAATCTCTGGTTTTTGTGTTTCTCCTGAATTAGAAGTGGATTCCTTAAGATGCACTACTTTCTTCGGAGTGACCCTAGTTAAAGGGTACGAGTTACCAACTATAGTGAAAAATCTTACTGTTGGTTTCACTTATGTCCTACTTTAGTGAACACTTTACCCGTAGGTTTCCAAATATTATGATGTTTGTTTTTCTTTGACTTAGATTTAGATTTAGCACGCATATTCACATCATTTATGTCATAAAGAGAAATTGTCTAACAGAAAACAAGTTACGTACAACCCCTAAACATACTACACCCTTGAGATAATTATGTTTCCCAGATGATAGTCACCATACCCCATGATCTTAGCAACTTGATCATTTCCGAATCAAACAGTTCCCAGAAATTTACTAATGAAGTTCATGAGCTGAGAGCGATTCCCTGTTATATGTTTTGAGCATCCGGAGTCTAGATACCAGAGGACAATCTGGACAACATGTCATTGACAAGAGAAGAATAGGATGGAACATCTATAGCATTGGATCCCCACAAATGAGTAGGTTCCGAGTTGTTAGCAATTTTAGATTCTACAATCTTAGCTTTTTTACTCGAAACTACTGATTTTACTTGTTTGGGTCTCTTGCTATAGACTTTAATCTCTGGTTTTTGTGTTTCTCCTGAATTAGAAGTGGATTCCTTAAGATGCACTACTTTCTTCGGAGTGACCCTAGTTAAAGGGCACGAGTTACCAACTATAGTGAAAAATCTTACTGTTGGTTTCACTTATGTCATACTTTAGTGAACACTTTACCCGTAGGTTTCCAAATATTATGATGTTTGTTTTTCTTTGACTTAGATTTAGATTTAGCACGCATATTCACATCATTTACAAAATCAAGGAAACACACATCATGATTTGCATCAAACATACATTGCTTACATTTAACATAAATTAACTGTGAATTTGCATTTAACATAGTATGCTTAACATTAACGTAATAAATAGGTTCTTAACACGATTATTTTTATTCACTTTTCTAGGTTGGGCTTCTACTTTATTCTTCCTGTTGCTACTTGGTTTTTGCGAGATCTTATCATTCTTTTAATTGCCTGTAGGCTGTGATCTGCAAGTACTAGTAGAACACTTCAATCCTGTAGAAGACAACACAGGTGTGTTAGAATCAGATATTTTGAATGACTCTACCTGTTTATGAATGTTGCTTGAGGATGTGAGAGCAACTGAAAACCTAACTTTTTTTGACTTTGTTCGTGGGTGTGACAGCTACCAATTTTTCACTAGGTTTTATGAAACTAGGGCATGTCTGAGAAACATATACTAACAATTCCTAGACGTGTTTTATAAACGTACAAGTAGATTCTAAGAGTGGTTTACTAGGATTCTGTGTTCTAGCGTGTTCTACGAGTTCATGTGGTGTCAGTTTTTTCTATAGTTTTCAAATAATCCTCATGGGCATCCCTATTGTTCTTAAGTCTATGAGAAATAGGTTCTCTATCTAACTTGAACATTCCTGGAGAAATAGTGGTGGCAATTGGTATTTGTGCAACATTTTCAACAGCTTCTTTCCCTTTTAATTTTCGTAAATCATTTTTCAATGATGTAATTACAAAAATATTGTCTTGAATTTGACGTTTTAAATCCACATTTTCCATAGACTTAGAGTTCAATTGAGCAATTAAAGAGTCATCGTGTTCTTTAGAGAGAGCACGTGTCTTTTTAATCGAATCAAATTGATCTTTGTAATTCTTTTTGAAATGCATAATTTCTTTATGTAAACGCTTGTTTTTAGAAAGTAATTTTGCCACACTATGCTCCAATTCAATGTTTATGGTCTCAATTTCATCCATTTCATGTTTGACTTTCTCTTCCTTGTCATTTTCTCTCATCGATTTGATATGTTCCTTCAACTTACAGATTGTAGTGTCTTTAGCTTGTAGCTGAGCTTTCAAGTCATTATTTTTAAAATATTTCGGAATTTTAAGAGCATTTTGATTATTACTTAATGAATCCTTTTGAAAAATTTATTGATTAAGTTGCATTGTTAACTCAAGAGAAATGCAATATTTTTCAAGTTGTGAATAATTTTTCGAAAGATCATTATACGCATTTTGTTTGTTCAAAAGCTCAGCAACAAGATCCAAACACTTCACACAAGATTCACTACTTTGCATTTCCACATCCACATCATCAAAAATAGCAGTAGAATTCATCACACATATCATAACATCTTGAGACATGATGTTTTGTAAGAGTCGATCTTTTCAAGAAAAAGTTCTTTCTTATGAATTTCAAAACACTGTTTGTCTACAAAATACCGTTGAAGAGCAGCTTCCATTTGGTTAAAAACTGTTTGTACTTTCGTTACCTCATTTAAAAGATCTTTATCAAAAACATTAAATATGTCTTTTA